>JAJJWW010002443.1:0-22987 GCA_023531295.1 Papaver armeniacum
CTTCCACTAATCATGAAAACAAAAGATATTAGCTTAACCGTTGTAGTTGCGGGAAATCCCACACTACACCCCTTACTCAATTTTGCTTAATTAATCCATTGAAAGATGTCAGATCAAGAATATTTATTGATTGAGTCCATGAAATGTTTACACAGGATAATAGAAGTACACTTAGAAATTAAAATACTCTTAAACTTTCTCTCTCCTATTGACTTGCTTAACCATTCCTAAAAGATCTCTCCACCACTGCATTCACTCGACCCTTTATATGTGGTAATACATAGTGGATGACAAACTAAGCTATCCTTTATTTTCTGGGAATGTCCCATGAAGTGTCGCATGATGCACAAACATCCGTTCTCATGACATTCTTAACCCTCGCCTGGGTTTCACGTCTTCTTTTATGTTTTGCTTGTCGTTATTCATTGCGTGCGTTTATTTTAGCTCCTGCGACTCCTTCGCGATGCCGTCGTTTATTAATCCGCGAGCCTTGTTTGTTGCGATATTACGATCCTACATCTTGCCTCTTTTTCCTTGAATATTGCTTGACAAGCGATTTTTAAGGAAAAATCTATTGTGGTAGCGATCTTTGATCTTTGTTGATGGAGGAACGAGCAAAAGAATACTTTCCTTGAAAAGTACGTGCCTCTATTCTTTGGCGAAGTTCCGAAGCTTTGAGAGTATATATGAGTATCGTTTCTTGAATTATCGAAGTATGAAGTATCCTTGAAGAAGTATGAAGTAATTTAATCCTCGAAATATATAAGAAGTATGAAGTATCCTTTGAGAAGTATAAGAAGTACTCAATCCTCAAATATATAAGAAGTATGAAGTATCCTTTGAGAAGTATAAGAAGTACTTAATCCTCTAAATATAAGAAGTATTGCGAATCCATCATGCGAAACTCTCGCTCCATGTTCTTTGCCTCATGCTATCTTTGTAATGCAAATAAAAATTTAGATTAGTATTCCACATTTCTTTTATCAAAGATATTTATTTAATTTCAAGTTCAAATCATTTTTCTTTGTTTTGATTTCCTTTGTATAACTCATTTCATTTCATCCGATAAAACATCCTTCATGGAAATGATCCTAATAGGTACCCCTTATATGACGCACTTTAGGTACATTGCCTCATGCGAAATCATAAGGTAAATTCGCGAACTAGGGTGTACGCCATAAAGGTTTGCCCGCTACTACTCTCCATGTTGGATATCATTCTCATTTGAAACAAATCAAATATTTAAGGGAAATATATAAATTGATACGTGCGAGATATTGTTCTCGAATTATTGTAATCGTGAAATCTTTTAGTTAAATCTTTGTAGTCCCGCGATTGTATCGCGTTTTGTAAATCAAATCAAAAATCTTTTATTTTTTGTAAGTAAAATGTTTAAGGAAAGTGGTACTTAGCTTTTGTGGTTTGTTGTTGTCAATCTCGCGCGAAAAAGAATTGTGAGAAATGAGATTTGAACCCTTAACCTGCCTCTGCATATTCTCACACCATACCAACCTGTCTCTAACCCTCATTTGCGAGTTTAAGTTGCAAGATAATCATCAACTTTCTTCTTTGCGAGATAAGCAAAGTCTCATGCGAAATTTCTCATAACAAAAATAAGTGTGCGAGAGCAAGAATTGATCCCGCGACCTTCTCGCTTCACATTCATGCCTCCCCGACCAACTGTGCTAGCCATGCCTCTGCGAAGTGTTTCGCGAAATAATCACTTACTTTCTTCTTGGAGATCTTTATTACGAAAAATCCATGTGAAAAATACACGTTCGTTGAGACTTGAACTGCGACCATGAACTCATTAACTTCGGGTGACCAACAAATGCCGCCTCTTGTTTTGCGAAAGAATGAAACAACCTTCTTGCGAAATTATCCATTTTTTTTTTTTTTTTCTTCTTTGCGAAGCAAAAATTCTTTGCGAGGGAGGGAGATTGAGAACCGCGACCTTAAGCTCCTCATGTTCGCTCGTGACCAATTGTGCTACTCCTCCCGTGCGAAAGGATCGCGAGAATGCTAATACATGACTTATATTCACCCTTTGATATTCAAGGAAAAAAGATGACAAAAATTCTTCGCGAAAGGGTAAGACTCTAACTCGCGACCTTATGTTTATACTCTTCGCCAAGTGACCAATTGTGCTAGCATTCTTTGTTTGTGAAAGAAACACACAATACTATAACTTTATTCACTTCTTCGCTTTCGGAAGTTCAAAATATGTAAAAGGTGGGATTCGAACCGCAACCCCAAGCTTGTTCTCTTCGCAAGCGACCATCTGGGGCTACTTGCTGCTTCATGAAGGAAACACACAATGCTATAGCTTTATTCCATTTTTCCCCTCTTGAAAGTTCAAAAATATTTGAAAAATATGACTGTAGCGAGATTTGATCTTGCGACATCAAGCTTCTTCGCTCCAACTCAAACCATCATGCGAACCTGTTTGTGATAAAATTCACACCGTTTTGTTCTTATCCTTTCTTCATTCTTCCTTTATTTCCTTCAACAATTTTCCTCTTTCTTTTTCTCCTGAATATGAAATCTTCCATTAAAAAACTAGCTTTCTTCCTTGAATTTCATCACAGCAACCTTGAATTGTTGACGGTGTTTTCTCCCTGAAAATGTGATTTCTTCCATAAAACTTCCATTTTTGAACCCAAATTTTGTAGATCTAAATAATAAGTATGAACAGTAACTACTTTTCATGGAAATTTCTCTTAAAGTTTATAGATCCAATTGAATTCATCACCAACAGGACCCGTTTTTTCTAAACTTTCTTGAACCAACAAGATTACATTTAGCGCATATGTAGTTGCGGGAAAACTACACCCCTTACTCAATTTTGCTTAATTAATCCATTGAAGATGTCGAGATCAAGAATATTTATTGATTGAGTCCATGAAATGTTTGAGGATAATAGAAGTACACTTAGAAATTAAAATACTCTTAAACTTTCTCTCTCTATTGACTTGCTTAACCATTCCTAAAGATCTCTCCCACTTCCTGCATTCACTCATTCCCTTTATATAGGGTAATACATAGTGGATGACAGTAAGCTATCCTTTATTTTAAGGAATGTCATGAAGTGTCGCGAGATGCACAAACATCCGTTCTCGCGACACTTCTTAACCCTCGCCGAGTTTCACGTCTTCTTTATGTTTTGCTTGTCGTTATTCATTGCGTCGTTTATTTTAGCTCCTGCGACTCCTTCGCGATGCTGTCGTTTATTAATCCCGCGAGCCTTGTTTGTTGCGATATTACGATCCTACAACCGTTAAATAATTCACTAAATCAGATGCAACATATGTGTTCTCAGCATAATAGTTCGGTTACCAAATATTTTTTTACGAACAAACCGAACTCAACATTGGTCAATATTAATGAAGAGTTCTGTTTGTCAAGGTTTTTTGCGAACAAACCGAACTCAACATATATGCAACTACTGATGAGTTCGGTTTGTCAAGGTTTTTTTGCGAATAAACCGAACTCAACATGTATGCAACTCAACATAGTTGGACAAGTTCGGTTAAATTGAAACTCAACATATTGGGAAAAATAGCATAGTTCGGTTACATTGATTTTTTCTTTTTTCACTGCCAGTTCGGTTACTAAATAGTTTTAGATTTTTATGCGAACAAACTGAACAAAATAGCACAGTTCGGTTACATAAAAACTCAAAATAGCGGGCAAAATAGCAGAGTTCGGTTACATGTGGAAAAAAAAATTGTTGTAAAATTAGTTAAGTTCGGTTAGAAATTTTTTTAGGCTTCTTTGTTAACTAACCGAACCGCGATTCGGTGACCTAGTTTAGAATCTATAGAACCGAACTATTCTTCGTGTTCTTCCTTTCAGGAAGTTCGGTTAACAAACTAGGGTTTTTTAGAAATTCGTCCTAACCGAACAATGCATTGTAACTTCCATTTGAACCCTATTTTGATGATTTCTATTCAATTGAAGCAATGAAAATCAAATTAAAAGTTATGGGTTTGTTGGAAAATACCCGCGGATTGGTCCCATGGCGAGAATCGGCCCGGCTTGCGTCTTTGATACTCGATGATGCCTCTAACTTCCGGTTCCACTTCTTCCTCAATTTGAACTTGTTTGTGATGTGCTAGATGTCCTAATGGGGACCTGTTCCTGGGAGTCTTTTGGTTTGCTTTCGAAGAACCATTCTTATACTCGATTGATTAATCGACGATGAAAATTTTATGAATCGACGATTAATGAATGAAGACGATGTTGAAAGGAAAAAGAAGAAGAAGAACAGAAGACCCAAAACTTGTTTGGGAGGCGGTAGGGTAGGTCTGATTTTTTTTGTTTTTGTTAATAGATTATATTAGGTTAATAAACCGTTTTAGTGATAATCTTAGTTAGGGTTTGGGGGCAAATTAGTTATGTCCACATTTTAGGACATCCCTTATAAATGTAGGGTAGATGGCCTTATAAAACAATGGTCCCCAAATATATCATGGTCCCAAAAAAACGGTTCTTCCAGAATATTAAGGAAAATTGATGCCCGGCCCAACCCAATAGAAAATTGTTCGAAAGGGGAAGAAAGAAATCCAGGCATAAGCATACATGTGTAACTGCGAGAGAAATTTCCAATATACAAAACGGAAAATGTGTTATTTGTCCAAAAAAATTTAAAACACGGTTCAAATGGACGAGTAAAAAAATTTATGGGTGAAATGGACAAAAAAAAATTAGCAAGGATGAAAATGGATTCATCCTGGCTTAAACTTTAAAAATAGCAAGGATGAAACTGGATGCATCCCTGTGTAAAATAAAAATAAGAAAAATATTTGAAAATGGACGGGGATGAAACTCGTTACATCCCACCCTTTTTTAAATTTTGCAGCCATTTATGATATCTAAATCTAACATGTCCTTTTCACCCGAGAAATTTTGATTTTGGTCTTTTTAACCAATTTTGTGTATACAAAAAGTTACGAACATTTACCTCCGAACACAAGTTGTTACTCTAACTGCAACACAATCTACAAATCTCCAGTATGGAAACCACCATTTCTCTTTTCTTAATAGCAAAACCAAGAATAGACCCCAAAATCCAACTCCAATCCCCAAAACAATAACTCCGTAAAACAGTATTCTCTCATTTGCATCCTCTTCATCAACTTCTTCAGCAGTATTTTTCCTAATAACCCGATCACCATCACAAACTTTCTCAGTAAGTTCCCCACACAATAAATCATTTCCAATGTAAGCCCAACCATTAGCACTCAATGTGTCATAGTGAGCCTCTCTCGGAATCCCGCCACTCAACTTATTGTAAGATAAGTTGAGAACCCCAAGAAAATGGAGTGATGTCAAAGATTGCGGGATAGGACCGGACAGTATATTAGAACTTAAATCCAGAGACCCTAAACTAGACATATTTCCGATACTTGAAGGATAATATCCGAGAAGCCATTATGAGACAAATTAAGCATTGCAAGTCCTTGTAACATACCAATCTCTTCTGGAATGCTTCCATCAAGCTTGTTGCTAGATAGATCAATGCCTGAGCTGTAGTTGTACAATTTCTCAAGTTGTTGCATGACCCCTTTGATCATTATATCTAATTCAATATAAAAATTTACGTCAGGTTCAAAGATATAATTGTCTCTTGATCCCCTCCAGTACTCCCCGAAAGTTTTAGGAAAATGTCCTGAGAAATCGTTTTGCGATAAATCTAATATTTGGAGTTGTTGGAGATGATTAATCTCTTCGGGGATTGACCCATTAAACTTGTTTGACCTTAGAGAAATGATTTGTAGCCAATTGAGTGAACCAAAATCGGTGGGTATACTGCCTTCGAAGTGGTTATTCCCTAAGTTGAGAACTTTCAAATTTAGAAGATTAGTGAAGGATAGTACCGTTGAGATAGTTGTTTTGCAACTGCAGATACATGAACGTTCTTACCTGTCCAAGCTCGTTTGGAACATTTCCAGTGAGATTGTTGGTGCCAAGATTTAAGGACTCAAGAGCCATGCAATACCCTATACTAGTTGGGCCGACCGAGCGAAGCGAGGGAGGTCCTTTATATGGCCACTTTTTTGTAAAATCTAAGTGATCAATTACCACAAAAGATTGGAAATGGTTAGTTGGTAGAAAAACCAAAAATGTCCCTCCCTTTTAGTCCAATTACTATAACTCCTGTGTATCCTATCTTTTCAGGGATATAATTGGAAAGCAAACTTTAATATAACATATCTAAAAATCCGTGCCTTGGAATTTTATAAATTTTATCTCGTTAGAAAGGTTATAAAAAACTGAACGCAACAAGTACAAACAACAATATCAAATTTGGAGTTTTTACGAAAAAAATCGGAGATATATATCATTTTAGGCACAAATTTAGAAAATTAAATGTATATCCATTATGCAAACCATCACAAAAGATACATAATACTTTATGTAACAAAATATTGGTTTATGCATCAACTAATTTTCCATTGCGACTAATAAAACGATGTACTCCATCCGTTTCAAGAATAATGATACTATCATTTTAGGCACAATTCTCGAAAATTGAATGCATAGCCATTATGCAAACCACCACAAAGGATGCATAACACATCATGCAACCATATTTTGGTTTATGGATCGACTAATTTTCCGTTTTAGAAAAAATAATACTTTCACATCCCGTTTAGGAAAAATGATACTATCACATCCCGTTTTGGGAAAAGTGATACTTTCGCTCCGTTTAGGAAAAGTGATACTTTTTTTTCGTTTCGGAAAAAAATGATACTTTAAGCCATTTAGGAAAAGTATCTTTTTTCTCGAAATGGGGCGAAAGTATCACTTTTCGAAACGAGCAGAGAAAGTATCACTTTTTTCCGAAACGGGGAGAAAATATCACTTTTTAGAAACGAAGGTGAAAGTATCACTTTTTCCGAAACGAGACGAAAATGTCACTTTTTGAAACGAAGTGAAAGTATTACCTTTTCTGAAACGGGGCGAAAGCAGTCATGGACATTCTTCTTCGGTCGGCCCTCCCACCGTGGCAACGGTCGTACTAGTAGGTATAGTACCCGATAATTTGTTGTAGGAGATGTCAATTAGTCTAAGTTTAGATCCTAGATCTTTTGAACATATATGATGTGGAATTGAACCTGAAAGTTTGTTGTTCGAAAGTATTAAGAATTCTAGATTTTTGAGTTTGAAGAGGCAAGAAGGAATATGTCCTATAAGGTGATTTTGGGACAAGTACAGATAAAAAAGATTAGTCAATTTACAGATGAAATTAGGGACTAATCCTTTTAAATTACATGAACTCAAATCCAGAACCACAAGATTAACATTCGACAAATGTACGTGTTGATCTATAACTACCGTTAGTCTATTGGAGCCAAGTTGCAATGAACCTATGTTTAGTTCGTTAATGAAAGATATTAATGAAATATTGCCATCAATAGAGTTTGCATAAACATGAAAAACGCCAAGGTTTTGAAGCTTTGAAATGCAACTGGGAATTGTGCCTGTTATGTTATTGTTGTTCAAGAAAAGTTGCCGAAGAGGAGACATCTCACATATGGATTTTGGTATTGAACCTTGGAAATTATTAAAAGACAAGTCAAGATGGTTTAGGTGCTTTAGATTGGAGATTGAGGAATGGATATAACCTGTAATGTTATTATCACCAAGTTCTAGTGACTGCAATCGAGAAAGTTCGAATATTGAAGAAGGTAAAGATCCTTGAATTGAACAACTACTCATAGAAAGACTTACCAACATCGGCGCATTTGAAATGGAACGTGGGATATTTGATCCGATAACTTTAGTTGCTGTTATCGAAAGTGTTTGAAGCTTAAGCCATTGATGTTGGAACATCCTAGTTAGATCAGGTTGAAGATTTAAATTCCCACTCACGTCAAGTTGTTTAAGTGTATTCGGAAGATGAGGAACTTTACCATACAGTTCACACTCAGATAAATCAAGAATAGAAAGCCAAGTTAAATTCGCAAGTTGTACTGGGGTTTGAGTGGTGCTGATCAGTAAAAACAACAAGAAATGATGATGAATAAGAAGATGGTGAAATGATGGTATTTGGGAACTCTTATTGAATGAACTCATGGCTGAAAAATACTAATTTAGCTTCACCATATCCTCATTTCCATCTATATATGTTTATCCAAACAGCGTGCATGCTCCAATGCTTCACATCCATATCCATATCCTGCATTGACGACGATACATACAAAATAAACTCAACTAAAGACACTAAGATAAGTACAGAACAATTAATACATAAAGCATAGAAAATATTATTGAGCAGGCCGGCCGAATCTGCATTTCGTGTGAGAGTATAAGACAAACCGTGAATGCAATATGTATGTGCAGGCCGATTTGCTAATAGATTATATTGACATGGCCTCATAAAGAGAGATGAGTTGCATCACTCACTCACCCCAAGCCAGATTCTACAGGATCCATAACGCCATCAACTCTAGCCAAGGCTATTGTATTCTCAAAGTTCGTTTGGACAATCCCCCAGAATAACTTGAAGTTTTTAGGCACCTGGTGGCTGGTCCCATTCTTATTAGCAGCCCCAACGCAACCAGGTTTACCATGCCTAGTGCCTAGTCCAAATAGAAGCCTTTAAAGCTTCTAGATAAATCGATCGAGCAACTCCCTGTCCCTGCAAAAGAAAAACCCTAACTATCACAACTTTTTTTCTTTTTTGACGACGAATGCATCAGGAATATTTTACTTATAAAGACACACTCTGATTGGCTTTCTGTACTATCATTACTCATCTACAATTTGCAGATGATTTAATTGTTTTCCTCAAGGATGAAGAATACCAAATTCACAACCTCAAATGTCTTCTCTTAGCCTTTGAAACCATTTCTGGTTTAAAGGTTAATTTCAGGAAGAATACAATTGTGGGGCTGGGACAATTACATAATGGTGAGGTATGTGCTGATATTTTTGGTTGTTCTCTAACACAATTACCTATGAATTATTTAGGTATCCCTCTTGGAAGTAAGTCCAAATGCAAAGAGGTTTGGAATGATATTTTGCAAAATCTTCAAAAGAAACTTGCAACATGGAAGAGAACTTATCTTTCTAAAGGTCAGAGGCTAATCATGATACAAAGTGTGTTGGCAAGCTTGCCTGTTTACTATCTTTCTCTATTTCAGTTACCTTCAAGTATAGGGAAGCAGATGGAAAGAATTATGCGAAACTTTTTATGGGGTTCAAGCAATAACTCTAGGAAGAGGAGCTGGGTTGGTTGGTCAAAAGCAACTTTACCAAAATGCAGAGGAGGTATTGGTATTAAGAAGTTAAAATTAGTGAACAAAGCACTTCATGCTAAGTGGATTTGGAGGTATGGCAATGAAAAGTTTGCATTATGGAGGAGATTGATAAATCAGAAATTTGGGGTATTCTTTGAAGCTTTATTTCCTAATCATTCAAAGAATTCTGTTTGCTATAGCTTATGGGCTGGAATCCTAAAATCTAGAGATTTTGTTAACTCAGGTACTAAGTTGGTTGTGGGTAATGGATGCAGTATCTATTTCTGGAAGGATGTTTGGGTAGGTGAGCAATCACTAAACTCATTATTTCCTAATTTGTTTAAGTTGTCCAAAAAGAAGAATGCTGTTTTGAAAGATATGATTTCTCCTGAAGGAGCTTGGGACTTCAATTTTGTGAGAAGTTTGAACTTGCAGGAGATGTTGGAGATCGTTAATTTGCTTCAAGTAATTGGGGAGCCATCTGCTCTGTTAAATGAAGACGAAGACAGTAGGCACTGGATTTTTGGCAAAGGTGAAGGTTTTACAGTGGCAAATGCTTATTCTGCTTTGGAACTAGATGGTTTTCTCTCTTTTCCTGATAAACAACTTTGGAATCCTAAAATTCCATTGAAGGTGGCTTTTTTGGTCTGGACTTTGTGCTATAATGGAGATACAACCTTAGATAAGTTGTTCCGTGCAGGTTTGGTTCAAGACTCAGATTGTTTGCTCTGTGGTCTTCAAGTTGAAACAAACTCCCATCTTTTTCTGCATTGTAAAACTACAAGTACAGTTTGGGATTATTTCTTAAAAATCTTTGGAATCAATTTGGGTGCATTCAAGTGATGTCAAAAGAACTATTTGGGAATGGGGAAGAAGTAAGAGCAAGAAATTGGTGAAAAATCTGTGGAGTTATTTGCCATTTTCGATTTGGTGGTGTGTTTGGAATGAAAGGAACAATAGGCTCTTCAAGAATGTTGCAAGAAACACTAACCAATTGATTATTGAGGTCAAATGTTTGTTGTTCAACTGGACAGCAAACTTGGACATTTTTTAGGGCTTTAGCTTATCAACTTTGATATGTAATTGGGATGCTGTTATTCAAGCATCGTTGTAACTCTTCCTCTTTGTCACTTTTTCGGTGATGACGAGTCTCTTTTTATAAAATTTGCCCTTTTCAGTCAAAAAAAAAAAATTCCACATATTTGATGCCCAATGAACCAAAATACCTGTCTAACTACCAAATTTGCCCCCACAATAGCTCAAATGACTAATTTTGCACTAGGTTGGAAAACACTTGTCTTTATAAGCCTCCGTTGCTGCCAGTACCTCGAGTCCAGGAACCACTATGTCATTGAGGAAACCGCAGCTTCTTCAGGATCATCAAAGGCACCAGTGCCTTGGGTTGTTTATCCATATGGAGAAGGTAAGGAAAATCATGCATTTTGTAATATTTTTGAACCCAACAACACAAGTTACAGAATGTGCATACCTGAAGTACGATTTTTTTTTTGGCAGAACCACTCTGATCAAGGTTGGTTAATTATTATATGCCATGAGAAAGATAACGTAGATGATGCTGAGAAGAATATTCTTCTTCATGGACGGATGTCCCTTTTGTTCGACTTCATGGATTCATTTCAGAAAAGAAAGATATAATTAAGAAAGAAATGCTACTACCAACACATTGCCCAGAAAACCACCAATTGAAAAATGAGCTTTTTGATGCGCATTCCTTCGGATTTCTCACATCAAATTGGTCTGCACCGAAAGCTCGTGCGAAAGGTTTAAATCTAGCCTCCCCAATCGCTATTAAGTAGAAAGAAGAGAAAAAGAAGATAACTTGCAAAGAAACATGCATACAAGAGTTCCCTGTAGTGAAGACATTCATGCGGGCTTATAAGAGAAGGGAACCCAACTGATAGAGTTAACAATCCAAGCCCCTGAATACAACCAATATTGTAACAACTGCCCGTTATATTTGTAAATGTGACAAAATAATTTAGTGACACTTATCGACTGTTAACAATTTACTTGTAAGCAAAACTTTTTGGGCCCCCAACAATTTGGGGCCCTAGGCGACCGCCTAGCTCGCCTGCACCCTAAGACGTCCCCGAGTCCATTAAGATAAAAATTCAAAAGTAAGGCAGCAACATTATATAGCTCTCATGTTAATGGTACTCAGAACCATAATCTAAGCTCAAAACCACAACCAAAAACTACCAATTTGAGTTATTTGGCCTATTCCAGAATCATAGTTTTTCAAAAATAGACATAACTTTCGTCTAAGTCAGCAATGCAAGGGGTATATGTGCTAATACTGTCAAGTTAAACGGATGTTCACTAAGAGCAGCATCCACAATGATAGCTTTATCTATGACTTTTTGGCGAGACACACGGGGAGAAGAGTCATATATTGCAAAGCACGCCCGGATCGATCGCTTGACTTTGGAAATTGTTGGAATGTCCACTTTGGCAAGTTAGGTGATGTTTCCGTATTCACTTCGATTAAATGTACACCTCACCGAGACGGGTGGTTAAGTGGCCTAGAAATAATGCACAACAATTGTGCATTATCGGCAACATGGCATATGCCGAGAAATGCGGTGGCCATTCGTAGTTGCGGTTATGCCAAGGCATGTGCCAAAAAGGTTTGAACATGATCAATGATGCGAGATTAGCATCAAGAGATTCCAAATGAGTTTGGTATATAAACTTGTATGCATGTTGATGAGTGCCAAATAGTGCATATTTATACACCTTTTTATTGGCATTTTACTCATCTTTTGCGCTTAGAAATCGAGATATTATCCCAGTTACGTATTTTCTTTGTTTTCGGGAATAAATATTTGTATTAATTAATTTTGTGTTTTTAGGCAATAAATAAAGCATGGAGAATACGAGGAGCCAAAGAGCGAAGGTGGAGTCAAGTGCCCAGGAGCGAAGTCGAAGCCGCGCGCGCAAAGCGGTTGCAACCCAACAAGTAGCAACTCATCTACAAGACATGGGCTTGAGCTGACCCGACCCGTGACCCGGATCCGAGACCGTATCTTCGAGACGTTGAGATTTCTTTCTCCCTCATCCAACGGTCGCTGCTTCCACGTGCATCGAAAGATCAGCTGCTCCCGCGCTACACCGAGATCACGCCAAAACCGCTTACCTCCCTCGGCCGTTGATTGTGGCAGCGCCTCATCCAACGCTCGCTCGGCATTGTCTCATCGTCCAGCCGCACCCGCCTCACGGCAAACTGCCCATACCCCTATACCCTAGTCGACTACCCATTTTCTCTCCATCTTTCTCTTTCTTCTCCCCTACCTCTGCAACCTCACCATCTCCCTCTCCCAGGCCAAGCTCGAGCGAGCCATGCGAGCCTGCGTCACCACCATCTCCTCTTGTCACCATCACCACCACGACCATCCGCTCCGCCCCTAGTTCTAGTTATCTCTCATCTAGTCTCTTTCATAACTCTAGAGGTTATATAAGAGATAAATGGAACTAGGGTTAATACTATGTCCAATCAATCCATCAAGGGAGTTCTCTGGGCACGAATTGACAAGAGGGGAAGAAGATTCAGAGTATGGGTTTGAGTTATTATTCATTTAATTTCAATTTTTAATGAATTAGGGTTTGGGAATTTGGGGGAACTGCATGTATAAATAGAATGAGGGTTTGTGTAGAAATCACACTGGATTAGCCCAGTGCGATCAATTAGATTTAATTTACTGTTATTTTTCGGTTTTTAATTTAGTTTGCTAGGGTTTCATGAAACCCTAATTTCATGTATGAATTCAACTCGGTTTGTGTTGTCTTGAGTGCTTAAATTTAAAGATAACTTCAATCTTAATACCCAACACTTTACTCTCACAATGGATACTTTAAATTATAGATCCATTGTAGTTAGACTATAACTTTGTGTTGTTGTATTGCTGACTCAACCCTTAGGCCCTAATGCTAATTCCCTTGACTGGTTGTGCTTAATTAGACAACCGTGCTCCGGGTTAGTAACTTCAGCTGATATTGAAGGATTACAAGGTGAAACTCCTTAGTTAAGTGGTGGAAGTGACAGGTCACATCCTCAAGCGCCATAGGAACAAGAAAACTCAATCTAGTCGAACACATACTAGGAATTTAGTGGTGGAATGAAGACCCAAGCACCCTTTTGTCACTGCTTACCTTAGTTTAGGTTCACTCACTACAACTTAGCCGTATCGGCAAAACCCCCTGTTTGTCACAACGTCACTCTTGAAATCAGTTGAAGAAGCCTTAGATCACACACAAGAGCACCACAAGTCTCTGTGGTTCGACCCGTACTTGCCGCGTCTCCGATAGACGCTTAGTGCACTTGCGGTTATCACCGTAGGCCATATAATTCATACACTTTCGAGGCCTACCAAGTTTTTGGCGTCGTTGCCGGGGACTTGGCGCGTGCCCTGTGTTCATTGGCTCGCTTCACTGAGTTTCATTCTACACCTGTACATATCCATTTTACATTGTTCTATCAATCTTTGATTAGTATAATTTGTTAACTTGTATTGCATCTGTAACTAGTATTTCAATCTTGTATTGCATCTGTAACTTGTATTGCATCTGTAACTTAGCATTGTAACTTTATTAGCCTGCATTGCAATTCTTACCTGTACATTTCCACCCTGCATCATTACCTCATGATTTGGTTGTTAGTCTAGTTCTTCCTTAGTTAGTTTGCGTCATCTTGTAGCCTAATCTGTGCATCTGTAAGATCACCCCTGCATCTATAACTTAGTTAAATGTTTGTAATCTGCATCTGTTCTAGCTAAGTTTTGCTCCCCTGTTTATATTTGCATTTAACCTGTTTTTAGTCTTTGTTTGTGTAACTTAGTCGTTAAACATCTGTGCATATGCATTATAGTTTCGCATTGTAGTTCTTATTTTTCTCATTGCATCTCAGTGAGTTTACTTGCATTGTAGAAATTCTTGCATCTTTACTCCATCTGTTGTGTATTCTCATTTGCACATTATCACATCAGTCACCATTCCCATTCAGCCTGGCCTAATCTGTCACATTGGGTTCAATCCAGCTACATTGGCCTAATCCATCAAATACCCATTGCTGAGCTGGTGCTGTTAAACAAATTTGGGAATTAAAACTTTTGTGTTGAGCTAGCAGGTAGCTGCTGAGCTGCTGAGCAAGCCCAAGGAGTGGAAGAAAGAGGAGCAAAACTTGGGTTTTGAAAAGCTGTTGAGAAACTCCTGCACTTCAGGTGAGTGGTTCCGCCATGTCTGTGTGGCCGACTGTATTGTTCATGTGCACAAACACTACCCCCGTCCATGATTCCTGAGCTGCGCATAGGAGGTTAGCCCAACTAGCACTAAACTGTGCATTTGTGAAATTGCTTTTCTGAAATCTACATGAGCTGCATGATGCTGTGATTCGCCTTGCTATGTATTTCTGAAATGCACCAGGCCCCTGTAGCCGCAGTGCCTAAACCTCACAGACCTTGTGAGCCACCTTGCTAGCCCCCTGAAGCTGCAAGTGTTGGGTCACAACTAAAGCCAAGTTAGCTGAGTATAACCCCTTGCATACCCTGAGCACAAAATCAGACCCTGAATTGTTGCCTTGCCTTGGCTGAGTGCACAGACCTGTTGACCCTTCTAAACCTGTTGATACATTGCTCAACCCCTGCAAATATCTGCCATCTGCCCTGAAATTTTGTGTATGCTTCTGTGAAATTGGGGTCATCCAAGCCAGTCGACAATTTGTTGCATGATAAATCGGTTGTAAAGTGCTGAATCCACCCATCAGTTGCATATACCCTGCATTTTTACACATTAGTTGTGAAGCTTGAGTAGCATGCTGGCCTGTTAAGTTTGAGCTGCACTTGATTGACCATGAACCCCTGTGTCTGCCTGTATATTCTCTGAAGCATCATCTGTGCACACAACCTGTGTTGTGCAAGCTAGCAAATCCGCGCAGGGCATCAACATTCAATCAATCTTTGCTTGGCTCGACCTCGTGCATAAGCCGCACCGCGCTCGGACTCAGTGTGGCTATATATTGTGCAAAAACTGCAAATTTGTTAAAACTTGCTGAGCCTTCTGCCTTGTGCGATTGTGTGCTTACATTTGTGCATCTGTGGTTATTCTCCTTGGGTTTATGCATGTACTATCTATCTTTTAGCTGCACACAACCTGCACAAGCTGTGAGTATCCACTGCAAACCTGTGTGTTTTCTACTAAGCTGTGCTGTGTGCTCTGTGTGTATTGAGCACATAAACCCTGCCCTGTTCAGCTGACTCCCTGTGTTGATTTCACTAAGCACCCCTGATCTATGTCATTGTGTGTGAATTTGTGTCTTTGGTGTGAATTACCCCGAGGCTTAAACTGGGCTCTGTGCAAGCCTTCCGCCAACCGAAGTTGCCGGTTTCATTAACCGAACATAAACTAGAGCCCACAAAACCTAAACTGCGCATATGAGCTGAAACCCAACCCTTGGGCTCAACATAAACCGGAACTCTGCCGAGCCCATAGTCTCTTTGGGCTATGCCCTTTTCGTCAGGTCATGACACGAACTCGGCCCACATCTTGAGCCTTTTCACCTGGGCTGCAAACGCAGCTAGAGCCCACAAAAAGATAAGCAAAACTCAGCCCACATCTCGGGCCATCAATCTGGGCTTGCACTCTGCTACAACCGGAGCCCACATTCTTTGCTGGGCTAACTGACCCCAAAGCTGAGCTTTGCACCCTCCTTCAGCCCACATAAGCTACACATCTGGGCTGAGCAGCCAATCTGGGCCAAATCATCTAGGCTAGAACCCAAACAGTTGGGTTTTGCTATCATAGCTGGGTTGCACATAACCCAACTAATCCCAATAAACCAAATCTAATCCCAATAAACCAAATCTATTCCCATATAAACCAAAGCTCCCAACAAAACCAAATGAAATCCATACAAACCAAATCCCAAACAAACCAAAGCCCAATAAACCAAATTCCCACATAAACCAAAGCCCATTTTCATGTTCTATGTTTCTGTACATTATCTTTTGGGTTGACCCTCAACTCTTTCGATTGTTAGTAAATTTTTGTATATATTTCAGTAGGACTTGTTAAATTTTTCTTTTTCTTGAATCAGTTGAGTCTTCTTGCACATATATTATGCTAATCCGATATGATCACCGAAAATATTGGATTCTAGCCTTGACGAATGAAGCTCAACCTTGCTCCCTCGACATCAGTAATCTCTTTCCTTTTCTCTTATCAAAGCATAGTTCTCTCGGTATGTGACTTGTTTAAATTTTTCTACATGTTGACACATTGAGGACAATGTTCGATTTAGGTTTGGGGGTGCATTTGCATATTTTTGCATATAGAGTTTTTAGTCTTTTTAATCTTTTATTTTCAAAAAAAAAAAAAAAAAAAAAAAAAAAAATTATTAAAAACTTCTTTTTGTAAAAACCTCCAACTTTTAGAGATTTTAGAGTCACTAGCATGCTTCTAGCTATGTTTACATAGAGAATCAACCGAAATAACGAGAAATTGGAAGTCTTAGGAGAAACGCAATCGGGTTTCTTAGTTGATTAGAGCGTTAAAGTTGGATTTAACCATACCGGAGGGCGAATTAGGTGCTGTTTAGATATTCGGTAGTAGAATTGTGATCACCCATAGTGGAGACTACCCAATTTACATCAAGTGAGGCACCAACCTTCAATTTTTTGCAACTTTCTAGAAAAGCTGTTAGAGTGTGTGTCACCGTACGTAAATTAGGGTAGGAATGGTGAGCTACCCAACTTCGCACCATTTTCAGCACTACTTTTGATCTCTTGAGTGCTAGTTTTTGTCAATCATGAGGGTGACGTCTAAAGATGCAAACTCCTTCTAAATACCTATTTGCCGTTAGCATCACTCTCTCTCTCAATCAGCAAGACCCATAGAAACACATCAAAATAAACAGAGCATCATGAACATTGAAAGAAAAATTGATATAGTCCAAGGTTTATGTGCAACAAAGAAAAGAAAATAGGATGAGAATTAATAAAATTTATAAAATCAAGACAATACAAGTTGTGGAAAAATTGAGTGATAAAGTCCTTTGTCCATGGAGTTAGTTGTTTCATTATTTGTATTTTTATTTTCACTTATTGTAGTGTAAAAAAAAATCAAAAAAAAATCAAAAAAATCAAAAAAATCAAAAATCAAAAAATATTGTAGTTTATTTTCTTATTTTGCTACCACCATGGTAAAGAAGAGTTCAAAAGAAAATCCAAACAACAAGGAATTTGAGTAGAAAAGTTAAAAATTGTCAAGTTTTTGTGAAGTTTAGAAGTTCGTCATCAACATTTGAAGACCGAAGACCGAAGATTGAAGACGTTTCTATGGTTTCTTATGAGAGAGTGATATTAATTGCCGATCGGGTGAGAAGTGAGTGAGTACTCCCACCCCTTGCTAATGGTTGATTTCCTTTCTTAGAGATCATCGAAAAGATTCTTTTTGTCCACACTTCGTGGAGTCTCCAGTTTTTATTTCGGAAGGTTATCCTTCTTACCTACAACGTGTGCAGGATTTTTCTCTTTATTCCCTGCCTGCACACATGAGAGACTAAAAGCGATCTTTTTTGAGTGCAATTATCATAAAATCCTAATGGTGAGGCGGAAGTTGAGACTTATGATCACAATCGAATCCGAATTCTTTCATATGGTATGGTTACTTGTCGCCAGACTAAGGATGAGAATGCGTTCTTTGGTAGTTCTAACTTCATGTTACTAGCATGCGAAACTCTATGTCCTCATAGCTTCTTGGAGGCTTGAGACTCTTTTACACTCGAAGTTGGAGAAGGTTTTGTGGGTACACCTACGGGTAAACCCTCACGAGACTACAACTCGTCCACTAGGGACACCTAGGGGTTTAAAGGCTTAGTGCATACGCTAAATGCATTCGAGAGACCCTGCTGACAGGGGGGTATAGTTAGGATTTCTTATTTTCGTTTCACTTGAGGACAAGTAAAATTCCAGGTTTGGGGTATTTGATGAGTGCCAAATAGTGCATATTTATACACCTTTTTATTGGCATTTTACTCATCTTTTGCGCTTAGAAATCAGATATTATCCCAGATTCTGTATTTTCTTTGTTTTCAGGAATAAATATTTGTATTAATTAATTTTGTGTTTTTAGGCAATAAATAAAGCATGGAGAATCTGAGGAGCCAAAAGAGCGAAGAATTGGAGTCAAGTGCCCAAGGAGCAGAAAGCCGAAGCCCGCGCGCGCAACAGTTGCAACCCAACAAGTAGCAACTCATCTACAAGACATGGGCTTGAGCTGACCCGACCGTGACCCGATCCGAGACCGTCTCTTCGACACGTTGAGATTTCTTTCTCCCTCATCCAACGGTCATTTTGCTTCCACGTGCATCGAAGATCGCTGCTCCCGCGCTACACCAGATCACGCCAAAACCGCTTACCTCCCTCGGCCGTTCAGATTGTAGCCGCCTCATCCAACGCTCGCTCGGCCTGTCTCATCGTCCGTAGCTGCACCCGCCTCACAGCAAAATGCCCATACCCCTATACCCTAGTCGACTACCCATTTTCTCTCCATCTTTCTCTTTCTTCTCCCCCTACCTCTGCAACCTCACCATCTCCTCTCCCCGACCAAGCTCTGAGCAGAGCCATGCCAGAGCCTCGTCACCACCATCTCCTCTTTCGTCACCATCACCACCACGACCATCCGCTCCGCCCTAGTTCTAGTTATCTCTCATCTAGTCTCTTTCATAACTCTAGAGGCTATATAAGAGATAAATGGAACTAGGGTTAGTACTATGTCCAATCAATCCATCAAGGAGTTCTCTGAGTACGAATTGACAAGAGAGGAAGCAGATTGAGGAGTATGGGTTCGAGTTATTATTCATTTAATTTCAATTTTTTAATGAATTAGGGTTTGGGAATTTTGGGGGAACTGCATGTATAAATAGAATGAGGGGTTTGTGTAGAAGTTACGCCTGGATTAGCCAGTGCAGTCAATTAGATTTAATTTCTGTTATTTTTCAGTTTTAATTTAGTTTGCTAGGGTTTCATGAAACCCTAATTCCATGTATGAATTCAACTCAGTTTGTGTTGTCTTGAGTGCTTAAATTTAAAGATAACTTCAATCTTAATACCCAACACTTTACTCTCACAATGGATACTTTAAATTATAGATCCATTGTAGTTAGACTGGCCAACCGTGTTGTTGTATTGCAGCTCAACCCTTAGGCCCTAATGCTAATTCCTTGATGGTTGTGCTTAATTAGACAACCCGGTCTTTCGGGTTAGTAACTTAAATGATATTGAAGGATTACAAGGTGAAACTCCTTAGTTAAGTGGTGGAAGTGACAGTCTATCCTCAACTGCCATAGGAACAAGAAAACTCAATCTAGTCGAACACATACTAGGAATTTAGTGGTGGAATGAAGACCCAAGCACCCTTTTGTCACTGTTTACCTTAGTTTAGGTTCACTCACTACAACTTAGCCGTATCGGCAAAATCCCCTGTTTGTCACAATGTCACTCTTGAAATCAGTTGAAGAAGCCTTAGATCATACATAAAGCACCACAAGTCTCTGTGGTTCGACTCGTACTTGCCGCGTCTCCCTCCGTAGACGCCGTGCACTTTGCGGTTATCACCGTAGGCCATATAATTCATACACTTTCGAGGCCTACCACATGTGGCATGCAAGCATGCAAGCAAGACTTGCATTAGGATGCTCAGCAATGATGTGGGACTTTGACTGGTGAATGCAATCATTGTGCAACAAGGTTGGATGACATGTGTCGGGCACGTGACTTTGAAGGTTATGAGTTGGTTATACGGAAGGAATGTTTGCTTTATGCTTTCTTAAAGGATAGGAGTGGCATGTTTGGCTTTAAGGGAGCAGTTAGGCAAGTTGGCACGGTTGGCCAACTGCCTTGTGTAAAGTAAATTTGTAACTGCCTGACAGTTACTTGTATATAGTTTTTGGAAGGCTATATAAGCCTGATCTTGTGAAGGGATTGGGTAATCCGGAAAAAGTTGAGTTGTGTAACCCTAAGTTTGCAGCAATAATAAAGCTTCGACCAAAGATTAAAACTAGTTATGTTGGTGTATTTGTCCCTTCGTTTTGGCTTATTGTTTATGCATCAAGCGGAGTTTGTGTAGTGGTTGTTGGCTTGAAAAGATTGTGAATGGAACCTCTGTTTAGTATGGGATGAATAGAGTTTAGGCAAAGAATTGAAGAAATTGGCTAAGTGCAAGTTGGCTGAACTGTGTTGTGGAGCATAATGTCGTTGTCAAGGTTGGCAGCTGAATTTGGGTTGTGCGAACCTGTGACAATTCGGTTATCATAGCCCTGGTTAAGGGTCTCTCTATTCACGTTGGATTGTAGAAGGCTGGTTGAATTTGTTGCTACTCTTGAAGTTGGTCGTGAATTGTATTTAGTGAAGGATCCCATAGAGAATATAAGGCATCAAAAGGATGGGGAAAAGATCAAGCCAAAGGTTATAGCATTAAAGGTATGTGAAACCTATATCCAAGAATATACAATGATAATGGATACTCTAAAACTTGATCTTGGAAAAGTTGTCATTTTATGGACACTAAAAAGTTGTCCTCGTAACAACTTGATAAGGGTGAAACGCGTTGTGCTACATATTAGAACTAAACTAAGGGTACCGGAGATGATGTAAGTGCTAATGAGAAACAACACGATCTTGGGAAGGATCGGCATGATGTTCGCATGGGCCAACACCGCAACATTAGTCGTTTTTCTAGGAGCAAAGCACACACCAAGAAGAAGATGCGTTTTGGACTGATGTACATTGATGTGAAGATCAATGTAGAGTGGGTATCAGAGATGGCTTATACCGGTGCTACCAAGTCCTTTATTCATCGGACTTTGGCTTGGCATTGAACTTAACGATTCTAGCGACTAGCACCATCAAAGTTATTACCACATAACCACAAACCGATCGAGGAAAGTTCGCAATGCAGATGTTCAAGTTGGAGAATGGAAAGGAAAACTAGATTTTCTAGTGATGGTCATGGATGATTATGACCTGATATTGGGGGATGGATTTATTTTTTGGCGAAGGCGTTGCCATTACCTCATAGAAATGGGATATTGGTACAACACCCTCAATACCCAAGTTTTGTATTTATGGTGAGGCAAAGTGAACCGGATTAAGACACTTAAGCCATGCATGTTTGTATGCGATTCAGGTGAAAGAAGGTATACGCCAAGGCTTGAATACCTTCCTAGGCGTGTTGGTTGAGATCAAACCAAGAAAAGTAATAGAAGTTGAGGATGGAATAGCTAAGGTCTTAGAATATTTTGCAAACACGATACCTGCAGAAGCGCCTAAGACGCTACCACATGCGGTGTAGGATCGATCATATAATTGAGTTGGTGTCAGGGCGAGGCCCCCTGCGCAAGCACCATATCATATGTCACAGCTAGAACTTGAGGAAATGCGCAAGCAAATTTATGAACTGTTGGAGGAAGGTTATATACAACCGTCTAAATCTCCATTTGGTGCTCAGATTCTATTCCAAATAAGCAAGATGGCTCCTTCGTATGTATGTTGACTATAGGGCTTTGAACAAGCTAACTATGAAGAAAAAGTACCCAATTCTATAGTGGTTGTAGTCGGCATATGACAGGTGTCCTTTAATGGTTAGTAAATTGAGACGACTTTAATGGAGGACCGGTAACATTGAGAGACGAGAGTTGTTGTTATATTAGCAAAAGGGCGATCAAACTTCCGGGTATTAAGTAAAATTCATGATGTAGTTTAAGTCAAAAGTATAACTACAAATAATCTTTTACGTTAGTCAAATTTGTGACCAAGGCCATAAAGTTATCTTCGGTCTTGAAGGATGTAACATTAAAGATAATTATGGAAAAACAATATTTTGGGGGTATACGTAGAAAAAATAATTTGTCATCTTTTGGATACTCGGTTTAATCTTTGTTGCGATCGACTAAGGTGGAATCTCACGTATTTTTTGGCATGAGCTTTTGGTCATATCAATTATCCCTTCTTGGCAAGATCATTAACGAAGAATTTGTCGAAGGTGTTCCCAAAATCAATGCTAAGATTGATGGTGTTTGTGGATTTTGTCAGAAAGATGAACAAGTAAGAGTTCTACATAAATCATCACGAGGAATTACCACCAAGGCTCGCTTGATTTAATTCATATGGATCTCTTTGGACCCATTCAACAACCCACTGTTGGAGGGAAGAAATATGCTTTGGTAATGGTCGAATGATTATACCGGATTTACTTTGGGTGGCGTTCTTGGCACATAAGAATGAGACCTTGAGTGAATTAAAGATTATTGTTAACAAGAGATCCATAATGAACAAGGTCTCAAACTAAAGAAAATTAGGAGCGATAGTGGAACCGATTTCAAAGAAATTAAGGTGTCCGAGTTACTGTGGGTATTATTCAGCAATATTCACCAACTATAACTCCACAAGCTAATGGAGTTGCGAGAAAGGAATAATAGAACTATACGGGAAAGCGACCAAAATTTTGGGAGAAGTTGTTTTATAGCCTGCTTTTGATCAATCGTGTGTATTTACGCTCATGAAACCTAAATACTCTGATGGTTATGGTATGGTAAGAATTCTAACACACTATCTCTAGTGTGTTTGGAAGTAAGAGCTACATCTCAAGGATCGAGAAGTAGGGAAGTTTGACTAAAAAAGAGCCGAAGGTATTTTCCTTGGGCTATGCATCCGACATTCGTGGTTTTT
>JAJJWW010002444.1:0-21248 GCA_023531295.1 Papaver armeniacum
CTACATAAACGCAAAGGGCAGATGAAGGGCCACCAATTATTTTAACGTGTAACCACTGTAGTATGTATCCAGTTTAAGCTACATCAGTAATTATTATGGAGTTTAAGGTACATAAATAGTTGAACTCGTCCAAAATTAAGTACCTCTCTAACACGGTCGCATAATATAAATTGGGTATCTCTTTAAGGAAGTTGCATAATATAAATTGGGTACCACTTAAACAAAGTCGCATAATATAAATTGGGCACATCTTTAACACGGCCGCACAATATTAATTGTACTGTTTAACAATGTCGCACAAAATACAATGGCATCTTATTTTTCAAAGTGTACTATAATTAATCGCATACTAATTGTGACACTACAAACTCAACATGTATCATTACTGATACTAATTTGGTAACACTACAAACAATATCTTGTAATTATATATGCATGATGATATTTTGATTCAACATTATGCCACCTGAGCATGAAGGTTCAAACAATGTGTGGAAAGACATAATTTGGACTATGAGTGAATATCAAAACTAGGGTCTAGTAATGCATTAACACTGATGGCGTATGTATACCATACCACTGCTTATCAATTGACATACACGAAAAAAATGCGAAACACATAAAAATTATGCAAGAAAGAATACAGAGAATTTAGTGGATGATGGCGTTAGCCATTAACCGCATGGTAAATGACAGTGGTGGTAGTCTTAATTGAGGTCTCTCAAGATATGAGTGAGAAAAAAAAGAAAAAGCATTTCACTATGACTATAAGTTAAAAATGAGTGTACATAATAAGTACATATCACAATGACTTACTTTCAAACACTACCAGAAACAAAATTCATACGTAATAATGATGTTAATGCTTGAGAAGCCAAACATTCCATTTACATTAACTCTACAACAGTTCTACACAAACCTAAAGAACATATAGAACTTGGACCATGAGGCATTTAAGGATACAATGAGATCTTAAAAATGCCATGTGTGGAAGGGCAAGAACACCGTGTCTCAATCCTTTCCCGGTCCATCAAGTGTTTTTATGATTTTAATGATTAAAAAGGGCAATTTAATATCAACTTTCTATTCGATACAACGAAACATCTCTAAGCAAACTGATCCAAATTCAACCCTAATTAAATTTCACTGGGTCATTTACAAAAATAGCTAAAATTCATTAAACAAAATAAAGAAATAAAGTAAGAAAGTGATACCGAAATTGCGACCAAAAATACAATTCCAAGTAGGACCATGTTTTTTATCAAGTTCCTTCTCGATATACTCGCCTATGTCTTTCTCTACATTTGACAAAAAACCCCAAATCTCAAATCCAATCTTTGTTAATAAAAACAAAGAAAAGAGATAAATGGGGTGTTACAGAGATGTTGAATTCAATGGCTTCCTTTTGCTTTTGATGATAGCAACCTAAAAACAAGTGAAAGAAAAATAATGACTTTAGATTGACTGGCGGATTCCCCTCCATCAGCGTTTCGATCCTTCGATACTTTTTTCACCCAGGAGAAGAATAAAGGGAAGAACGGAGAACACGAGAGAACAAAAGAAGATCGAAGTGAGATATAAATGAGGAAGAAAATAGTTACGCTCGGGTTATGATTTATGGGTCCGGTATTTACTCTACCCTTTGCACTCTGGTTAAGTTAAAGACTTAAAGGTCTAAATGGTATTTTACATATGATTAGTGGTTAAATAGCTTTACGCTTATTTCATCAAATCAATAAAGTTTGACTTATACCTTGTACTTCTATAAGGTTTGACTCAAACCTTTCGATTTTGGTGAGGATTGGCCTTTTTTTAAATATGTTTTCTCATTATTGGGCATTGACCGGAGAGTCCGAAGGGAGGAAGTCTCTTTTATGGCTACATCTTGTAAAATGAAGAGTAACATATCTAAAAATCTGTGCCTCGGAATTTTACAAATTTTATCTCGTTGGAAAGATTTTAAAAAATTTTACGCAACGAGTACAAACAACAATAAAAAATTTAGAATTTTTACGAAAAATTCGGAGGTGTTTATTCTCTTAGGCATAATTTTTGAAAATTGAATGCATAGTCATTTTACAAACCACCACAAAGGATGCGTAACACATTATGCATCCATATTTTGGTTTATACATCAACTAATTTTTCATTTCAACAAAAGTGATACTTTCACTATTGTTGATGGGTGAAAATTACTCCCAGAATTTGGTAATTTGGGGTGTGGATGAGGAATGAATCTAAACCTTCAACAAATGCTTTGCGCGGTGAGTGCTTGTAGATTCGAGAGATCAATTCAGCTGCAAGTCCGGCCTAAACCAAGAAATGGCCGTTCCAGACTTGTTTCGGTCACAAAGTGAAGGAGATGGGGTTGATCTTAGGGGAGGGAAGCGAAGAAGGTGTTGAGATTGTGAAAGTGTTGGCTTGCTTATGACTTGTGACAGTAAAAAAAGTGAGCAGGCTTACTGGTTAATGTAAGGAGGCTCGGATGTTGATTTTCTGTCTGGCCCGAACTTGTATTGTTCTCCGTTATTCCTTGTTGTTGGAAAATAGGGCGGAGAACCTATTTATACAAGTCATTGAGCCTCATTCACGTTTCTCGTGGGAAGTGGAGGTAGTGGAATGATGGAGTAGTGGAGTTGTGTGTCGGTAACACACGACCGGGCCTTGCCCACTTTTCATGTTCATCTCTAACCGTCCCCGACTTCCCTAACACGTTCTTGTGATGGCGCGTTGCACGCCGCACGCCGTAAACCGCGCACCAATACCCCGTATGTATCCCCCGATTTGTGACATGATTGATGTCCTGGGAATGTGGATCGTGGATCCACGAAAGATAGCATGTAATGCTGAATTGAATAAATCGCGTTATTCGAAAGTCGATACTTGTGAAGTATCGTGTGTATTTTTCACAGTGCATCGCATTACGGTGTGGTAAGGCGATGGATAATGACGCCCATCGACCAGTGACTCTCGATCGGGGTTGTGTAACCAAGTCTGGTGAAGTTGGACGGATGAGATGAGCCTTGAGATACTCATCTCGCGACCGTTAATGAATATTAGGGTTTTTGAAGAGGTGCGCAAGCATCACTCTCCCCTGGTCGAAACCAAGCATGGGAAGGATTTTGAGAGGACCGACCATACATGCGTGTTGACGGCATGATGGTGTGGAGTGCCTCGTATTCCGTTCCCTCATGAAAGACGCGGGGCCACTCAATTTGACCGTCAAAGAGAGTGGTCGAGAGATTGATTTTGCGACAAGGGTTTGATACCGCAAGAAGCCGCGCCATACCCTTTTCCGGCGCGTTTTCCAAGACGACCTAGCTTGGTCGGGTCTTGGCCGGTTGGTTTGGCGTGTAGACGGTAGGCTGATGTTCACGCCTATGTCTTACCGTCTCATGAAACGTGATCTAAGCCACCCAATTCGTCCGGTGAAGTTGAGTGGTCGAGACCGATTCGCAATTTGGGAAGTGTATCCACGCATGTTTGGGTGGGCGTTTTGGAGTCGGGCATGATATGCCTTGGCCGATTGTATGAGGGGGTAGATGGGCCCACGGTGGTCATGCTTTGGTATGACCGGATTTCCTGCTCGATTTGATCTCAGGACCCTCCATTCGTGCGGAGAAGATGGACGCGCGATGGCTCGAACCCTAATTTTGGCTTTCAAAGCCGCGCGACCATGCTATTTCAAAGTGACGAATGTGTTGTAACCAACCATGGTTGGTTTTGACCGATTGGTCAAGTGTGTAGGCGGTCACATGGTGATTGTGTCGACATGCTCAGGGCCTTTGAGTCTACATCTACACCTCCATCTATACCGCGAAGATGGATGGTTGAGACTGATTTTGCAAGCACATGTAATATGCCGCAAACCCTAATTTAGGTTTTCCGTCCATAATGCTTGGTATGGACGGTTTCTTGGCAAAGGCCAATGGTCGACCATGCGGGTCGGGTCTGTATGTATTCCATACCCGCTTGGGGGTGATGGAATTGATCTGGGGTCATCCAATCATGCTTGTGGAGTTGGATGATCAAGCGATTAGATCATATCCGGACCGATATGGTCGTGCGGATGCTCAATCGGGCTAGTATAACACACCGAGAGGGGCTCAATCGGGCTAGTATAACACACCGAGAGGGCTCGGGCAGTATAACACACCGAGAATCACCGTACGGTATTTCGTACATGGTTTCATTATAGTGTTTGAGGTTCGTGTTACTCTGTAAGAGTAACACTCGATCATCATGCCACACCGATAATGATTCATTATGGTGCTTGGAGGTTCGTGTTACTCAGCAAGAGTAACACTCGCCCGTCATGCCGCACCGATAATGAGTACAGAAATACAAAGGCCGATATGAAATTCACGGGAAGGGATTGTTGCTACATGCTCCAACCCTGGAGGAATTTCATGTATTCTGAGAATGGGATTGTTGCTACATGCTCCATTCTTGGTGAATTAAGTGAGGAGTATCCATCACTTATAAACGGCTTTATCTTTTATAAGATGTCGCCGCATGATTTTCTCGGTTTTTACAAATTTAACCTTAAACGAAAATCCACCATCAACATTAAGTTCCCCGCCTAGCACATAATGGTTACACTATTTGTGTGGTAGGCATGAGATGGTGACATACGTAAATGACCAAGCTAGAGTGAATACATATTTCTGGGATAGTTTCACATTGTCGCGTTTCTCGGAACCGGTTGGTCTTGATTAAGGATGCGAAGGAAGCAGGACTTGATCCGGTGAGTCGCTTTTGGTTCCTCTTGTACATGTATGAGCTCGGCCGCTCCTTCGTGGTGTACTTCTTTCATCACATACGGCTTTCCTCGGGTATGTCCGATAAGCCTCGTCGATTGTTATCCCGAATGAGCACCCTTCATAGGTGGTAAGTAAAGACTTCTTTTCCTTTCTGGGATTCTGTCGACTTGTGAGATTATAAAGAATCATCTCACGTGGTCGTTTATTCCATATCTCAGGTACTGCTCTGATTTTCTGATTAACTGATCGATAGTTTTGATGATCCTCTCTTTTTTTTTTTTTTTTTTTTTTTTTTTTTTTTTGTGCTCATAACCTCTTCTTCTCAGATTATCATGGAAGCGGTGAGACGCTCATTCTCGTTGCTTCCCGTAAAGAAGTTTTGAAGTTGACAAGCCCGAAAACCATGCGCATGGAGAAGTAATGGCTAAGATCGATCTTCTCTTCGCGAAGTCGTCCGTGCTATCCAGGGATGTCTATCCCACACCTTCGTATTTCCAAAGGACGTATTCCCGGCACTTTCATTGCGATTGACATGGAGGAGCGGCGGAGGCGCGAGGAAACGCCGCAGACACTAGTAAGCGCAAGGGCGAGAGATTTGCGCGGTTGAAGAGGCGGAGAGTTGAGCATAAACGACCTCCAAATGAAGACAAGTGTGATTACCCGATCCAGACGGCGTGATAATTCTGATTTCGATACGGAGGAGTACGAACATGTGAAAGAAATTTGCGCGGCCCCCGGTGTTGCTATGCCCTTTGATGCTCCCGCTGCTGATGTTGGGATGGAGTCGCTTCCGTCGCGGAGATGTCCGACGCAGAGATTGAGGGAGATTCGAAGGAGGCGCATCAACAGTGATGGAGCAGACCGCGTGATGCAAAGGAGGCCGACTCTCTTGGCGATTAGAATTTCATTCTTTCTTTTCCAAGCATGTTTCGTACCTTTGAATGTCTTCCTTGTACTCGAGTGGCAGTCGAGTTCAAGTTTTCCTTTCGTTTTATGGTTTGAACAAAAGTTTTTTTTTTTTTTTTTTTATAATCCTTTGCCAAAATTGCAAATGAATCTTCTCAGGAACAAGGGTGTTCCTCCACACGTGATTCTTCGTGATAAAAGAAGTAATGATGGAACATTTACGGACCTGTGGTGCAAGATCTTCCTGGCTTTTTTGGCGGATAGCAATCGTTTTCCTTTCGTGCACACGTTCGTTTCCTTCTTCCCATGAGATACTTGCTTAGGGTTTCAGGGCTTTGTGTCTTTAGAAGTAGAGAGGTTCTCGGATGGAAATAATACTTCAATTAAATTGAGGATTGAAAATTGGAACCCTAACTATGAATGCAAGCATTGCAATCATTTTTTGGAGGAATTACAAGCATGACATGAAAGCGCAAAAGGAAACACGCTGGAAAAAATAGCACAGCGTTTTAAAGTGTGGAGAATGTTGGAAAGCGGTAGCACAGTATCTTAAGTTCGGTAAGGTTTGAGCCATCGTGAGTGAATTGTTTTAAAGTGTGGAGAATGTTGGAAAGCGGTAGCACAGTATCTTAAGTTCGGTAAGGTTTGATCCATCGTGAGTGAATTGTTATGCCCTCCAGGGTTATCGGCGTTGATGAGCTTGCGGTAGCCACCTAGGATAACATCCGCTACCGGCACGGTTCATCTTCTCTTTTGGTGGGTGAGTCGTAGAGTGGTCATCTTCACCGTTATGTTTCCAACATTGAATGTAGTCGCCTCGTCACTAGGTCTCCAATTCCGAATGGGTTTGAGCGTGTGACACTTGACCTTGGCCTTGTTGTCTTTGACCAAGACAACTTCTATGCTCCCGATAAAACGTTTGAAAGGGGCCGGCTTCCCATTCACATCTCCTAGCGGGTTGGTTTGTCGGTTGGAGCCAGTCCCCAGGACTTGTCGAATGAGGGGCGATAGTTTGCAAGGAGGGTTGTGTGACGAGACTTACTTGAGACCGGAACCTTTCGGTGTATGCCGATGTGCCTCTCTCCTGAAAATTGTGTCACGTCGGAAAGTTGTCGATGCGGCAGCAAACAGTCATCGGGGGGTCGAAGGCGTGTTGGAGATTCTCTCAGTAATCGACACCGGTAGAGGACGGACTCAAAGCATGGCTTTGTTGTCCCGCATCTCGAGATCACCGTCGTAAGCGTCGAAAATAATTTACACTTTCTTACTACTCAAAATATAAATATAGCAAGGGCAAGAAAGGATCGATCCTACGTAGAGGTCTAGGTTGTCAAATTGTTATGGTTTCCTATATAAGTAACCGGAAGAAGAGAACGATTGTGTAAATAAAAATAAACGAAAAGCAAACAAAGTACGCAAATCAAGGATGTGAAATATTGGATAAAGGTTTCATCTTCAATTGTAAACAAGTTTATGAATATATGAATAGAATTCGTATTTAATCTCGCTATCATCAAAAGCCATAGAATATCTTATTGCAAGGATACTCCGTAAATTTCTTAAGTTATCAACACACACATTAGGGCTGCGTATGTGAAATCTACCTAAAGAATAACCTAACGCCTTGCGCTAATCAAGTTCAATTCCTAGGAGCATTAAGTTTCAGAAATAGGCTAATCAGTGCAATTGGAATACATTGCGCAAAACAATTCGGACAAAGGTCAATTTCTACATATGACTACGAGGATGTATCACTACAAACCCTAATCATATCATGCTACTAGTATTCAAGATTATCGCTCGATGAAAACCCTAAAATAGCTATAGATATGGATGTGAGTTCAATCAATTCTAGACTCGACTAAACAAACATTCAATCATATTGCAATCCATCAATCATGCAATTATTGTAACCCGTAGAAATCAAACGACAATATTGAGAGAAAACTAATTCATAAAAATCATAACTTGGTTGCAAAATCCAACTACATCTTCAACCAATAATAAAAACTTAGTTACTCATGGCATAGGAGTTCATAACAAGAAGAAAGAGAAAAGACTTCATGGTTCTAAACCCTAGAATAAAGTAGTAAAAGAGAGATAATCAAACGTCGTTTTACAAATTGTAGAAGTCTTCCCTTTTGTAGTCTTTTTCTCCTTCCAAAACTAGGTTTTGTCTTCAAAGTCCATTAGTTGGAAATTCACCCGGCCCACGATGGAGAGAAACCCGTGCGTAAAATATGTCCCAAAACGCTCGCCAGGAAAAATGGGATTATGGTTTTAATCCCGCCGGAATCGTCGCGGAAAGTAGCTCGGGTGACCCAAGCAAAGTCAAACCTGGCCACCACAATGACGGGTCAAACGTTCGGGTCAACGGGTCAATCTCGGTCAAGGCGAATCGGGTCAAACCGGTCCGGTCGGAGTATGGGTCGAGTCGGACCCGAGTCGGCCATCGCCTTGGGCGAGTGAAATGACTAGCCTTGGCTCAAAGCCATCGCACTGTGCCGGAAAGTCCATCTTGCCAAAGCCATCTTGTGTTGCACCAAGATGGTGCATCGGTCAGCCTTCATGCATACTCACTATTTCCAGTGCTAGACTTCCATTCAATCAATGCACAAGCCTTTTACTTGCCATCTCCGTAATGCTTCCTTGCTCCTTTCCCAAAGACTAGTCTGCAGAATCGCATAATCATCATCTCAAGCAGCTCATAACCACCAAAGACAGAGCACCAACACACACAGGTCCATTAACAATTGCAGCCTTCAACCTCAAATGCCACTCAAAGACCTGTAATGCAGCTCAGTCATCCATTACAAACACACAGCTGCAATCCCATAACTCTTGGCTCACTGCCAGACATCCTCCAACTAACAGCCAACACCCTTAACCTGATTCCATTCTACTGCCACTCTCAGTTCAATGCCATCACCAAAGCCATTCATTCAAGCACAACCATAATGGCAGCAAAGCATCCACCACTGCAACATTCCAGTGCCAGATTCATGTGCACATCCACTTCCCGCAGACTCACCCATTCCAGCTTCAATTTCCTCATCGACCTTTCTCCGATTTCATCAACAGCGAAGACAACATCTCTCTTAATTTCACCTCTCGATCTCTCGTCATAGGTTCTCATAAATTCTCTCATTTACCGATTTCAAATGAACCCATCGTTTCTTTCTTCATTTCACTTAACTCATCACCTTATTTCCCCCGATTTCTCTAATATTCGTCATCGCTTACCTTCTTCGATCTCGTCTCAAGCAGTGAACACCGGGCCTTTGTTCTCACTTGGGTTGACGAACAAATGATTGAGAGGAGAGTTTCTTCCTTTAGGGTTGGGTATAGTTAGTGGGTCTGGATAATGTTATGGGCTGCCCACTGATATTCCTAGTTAGCTCATAGGTGCCATTAGCACATAACCGGGTGCTTTTAACACTTTTGTGGGTTACCCCTTAACCACAGATGGATTCCTTTTATCATTCTTCCAAAAACAAGTTGCCCCTTAGCATGTGGCTGGACTCCAGATAGTGTTCGCCCCTGAAATGACAATTTCGCCCTTTGACTCAATTTGGGTGATTTCCGCTTCTTTTCCTCCGTGCGACTCCAGAGTACCTAATAACTCAAAAACACGCGTAAAGTACATAATTCACAAGAAAAATAGCAAAGAAAGCGTAACTACTAGATAGTAAATTAGGTGTTTTAGACACCTATCAGCATCCAAGAGCTTCCTAGGATCATGTCGTAGTTGGGATGGTCTTTGACTATGTAGAACTTTGCTTGCGTCGAGGCATCACCCAATTTGACTTCAAGATCAATGTATCCATATGCATCTCTAAGCTCTCCCGCCGAATCCCACGACCACAGTTGGATGACGGGTAGCTTCTTGCTTCGAGATCTTTGCCGCTCTCAAGGTCTTGACTGTAATGATGTTAAACTCGAGCCGTATCGATCAACGCGTTATCGAACTCAACGTTTCTCAAACGAGTGACGGTTAGGAGTCCCGGTTTCCATTGCTCATGTCTTTTAGGAAAGATCAGGGCTCTGGACTGCTCGGATGCAAACGTCTACCTCGACACAACGTGGTTGAGGGCCGCAAATATGTCTTGACGCTGTCCCCGGAGAAATATAAGATTTCACACATGTGCTCCATCAAAGATTGCACGGTCTTCGAACGAGTCCCTGCAAATCATGCAGTTCACGATAGGTAGAGGATCTCTATGAACACCTTCGTTTCCAAGCCGGAGTTCCCTCGTCTCTACCTTTTCCCCGAATATTTGTTTCAACTCGTTGCAATCTTTGGTTGGATGATGGACGAACTGTGGTAGCAACAGATGTCGGGATCTGCTATTTCTTCCTCGGTCGGAGGACTTTGATAGGGGGTAGTTTTACGGCATCATCTTGGATCCACGCTTCCAAGAGCTCTATCACTTCATTCATGGGAAAAGGAAACCCGGTGTCTTTGGCGTTTTGTGCAGAGTTTTGTCTGTTCCTTTTCGAGACGAAGTCTTGTGTGCCAAGGATGTTCGCTTGGTTTGTTGTTCCGTTATCGGCTTTCCTCTTTTCTCCTCCGCTTACCACACTCACGAAGGGCCAGTGTTGTATTGTTTGTTTGTGAGACGCCTTTTCCTCGACTTTCACGCAAATCTTCACTTCGAACAACTCGGTTCTTTCTAGTAGTCTTGGTGCGATTGTTGCTTCGAACGTTTGCGGCTTCGTGGAGTTCGTGAGAATGTTTGAAAGCCCCATTCTCTAACAGAGCGCGGTATATGGGTATCATCCCATTGATGCATGATTCCACCAATTGCCGTTCGGTAACATTCGGTCGTGACATAGTCAAAGTGCTTGGGTTCGAATCTTTTAACGAAGTCGTTGGGATGTTCATTGTTCCACTGGAGAATTCTTCCTGTGTCCAAAACGTGATTTGTTCGGACACGAAGAAATACTTCCGTAGAAAGCACTCGACCATCTCGCTCCAATTGGATATCTTTGTTAGGCTCAATGTTGTTGTACCGGTGTATGCCCTCCCGTGAGTGATTTTGAGAATTCTTTAAAGCGTAAAACATGATTGTATTCATGTTCCCCAAGGCTTCCAAGAATCGAGAAATGTGTTCACGAGCATTACCCGCACCGTCGTAGAGGGAGAAGCGGGAGAGGTGTAACCTCTTGGTAGAGGAATCCGTTTGCACATCTTGAGGGTATGGGGGCTGATGTTGGTGTACGTCCGTTCGGTCCCCTTTTCCTCGATTTTGGAGAAGTCGCCAGATCTTCACGCGTAATGAAGTTGGAAGACCGGCCTCTCCCCTTGGCGCTCAGGAGCAACACGAGTTTCTTCATTCATGTGAGTCCGAGTGGAAACACCGCTCCGGTGTATTGAATGCATCTCTCGACGACTCCAAGGGTTGCCGTGAATCTTGCGGCAATCGTTCGGTCAAAGTTTTAAGGAAAGTGAGTACCTCTTTCTCGAGTTGCGGCCATATCTCGTTTGAGTTTTAGCAAGAATTTCCTGTTTCTCCATCAAGTCTCCGCAAGTACTAGACGGCGGCCTTCCTCTTGTGTCTCCGCTCCTCGTCCCGATGGAGGAGTGAAAGTTGTTGCTCGGTAACCACCGGAGGCGTTACGCTCGAAGAGATGCCAGGATTTGCGCTACGCTCTCGTGATGGGAGGTGTTACACCTCTTGGGATGTCTCCTGCTCCGCTAGTGTTGGTGATAGAAGTGACAGCTCCACGAGATGTATTGGCCGTAGCTCCACCGACGGGTACATCAACAGGAAGTGTCATCCATGCCGGCTCCATCGTAGTTGATTCCGATCCGGACCTCGGTTCCACCATCTTGGAATGAATTGCTGACTGAATTGGTTCTAAGATCTACCCTTTTTTGAAATTGATGAAATTGAATCGGATTTCAAAGAAATTGATTTACGACCGAGAGATTAATCTCCCACTGTGGTCGCCAATTGTTGATGGGTGAAAATTACTCCTAGAATTTGGTAATTTGGGGTGTGGATGAGGAATGAATCTAAACCTTCAACAAATGCATTGCGCGGTGAGTGCTTGTAGATTCGAGAGATCAACTGCGTGCAAGTCCGGCCTAAACCAAGAAATGGCCGTTCCGAGACTTGTTTCGGTCACAAAGTGAAGGAGATGGGGTTGATCTTAGGGAGGGAAGCGAAGAAGGTGTTGAGATTGTGAAAGTGTTGGCTTGCTTATGACTTGTGACAGAAAAGTGAGCAAAGCTTACGGTTAATGTAAGGAGGCTCTGGATGTTGCTTTTCTCGTCTCGTCCGAACTTGTATTGTTCTCCGTTATTCCTTGTTGTTGGAAAATAGGGCGGAGAACCTATTTATACAAGTCATTGAGCCTCATTCACGTTCTCGTGGGAAGTGGAGGTAGTGGAATGATGGAGTAGTGGAGTTGTGTGTCGGTAACACACGACCAGTCTTGCCCACTTTTCCTGTTCATCTCTAACCGTCCCTGATTTCCTAACACGTTCTTGTGATGGCGCGTTGCACGCACGTCAAACCGCCGACCAATACCCAAAGTATGTATCCCCCGGTTTGTGACATGATTGATGTACTGGAATGTGGATCGTGGATCCACGAAAGATAGCATGTAATGCGAATTGAATAACTGCGTTATTCGTAAAGTCGATACTTGTGAAGTATCGTGTGTATTTTATGCAGTGTACGCATTACGGTGTGGTAAGGCGATGGATAATGACGCCTTGCGACCAATTGACTCTCGATCGTGGTTGTGTAACCAAGTCGGTGAAGTTGGACGGATGAGATGAGCCTTGAGATACTCATCTGCGGCCGTTAATGAATATTAGGGTTTTTGAAGAGGTGCGCAAGCATCACTCTCGGCCTGGTCGAAACCAAGCATGGGAAGGATTTTGAGAGGACCGACCATACATGCGTGTTGATGGCATGATGGTGTAGGTGCCCGTATTCCGTTCCCTCATGAAAGCGATCCGGGGCCACTCAATTTGACCGTCAAAGAGGAGTGGTCGAGATTGATTTTTGCGACAAGGGTTTGATACCGCAAGAAGCCGCGCGCCATACCCTTTTCAGCGCGTTTCCAAGACGACCTAGCTTGGTCGGTCTTGGCCGGTTGGTTTGGCGTGTAGACGGTAGGCCGATGTTCACGCCTATGTCTTACCGTCTCATGAAACGTGATCTAAGCCACCCAATTCGTCCGGTGAAGTTGAGTGGTCGAGATCGATTCGCAATTTGTGAAGTGTATCCACGCATGTTTGGGTGGGCGTTTTGGAGTAGCCGGGCATGATATGCCTTGGCCGATTGTATGAGGGGGTAGATGGGCCCACGGTGGTCATCTTGGTATGACCTAGGACCTGCTCGATTTGATCTCGTGACCCTCCATTCGTGCCGGAGAAGATGGACGCGCGTGATGGCTCGAACCCTAATTTTGGCTTTCAAAGCCGCGCGACCATGCTATTTCGGGCGGACGAATGTGTTGTAACCAACCATGGTTGGTTTTGACCGATTGGTCAAGTGTGTGGCGGTCACATGGTGATTGTGTCGACATGCTCAGGGCCTTTTGAGTCTACATCTACACCCTCCATCTATACCGCGAAGATGGATGGTTGAGACCGTTTTGCGGCACATGTAATATGCCGCAAACCCTAATTTAGGGTTTTCCGTCCATAATGCTTGGTATGGACGGTTTCTTGGCAAGCGAAGGCCAATGGTCGACCATGCGGGGTCGGTTTGTATGTATTCCATACCGCTTGGGGGTGATGGAATTGATGCGGGGTCATCCAATCATGCTTGTGGAGTTGGATGATGCGATTAGATCATATCAGGACCGATATGGTCGATCTTGGGATGCTCAATCGGGCTAGTATAACACACCGAGAGGAGCTCAATCGGGCTAGTATAACACACCGAGAGGGCTCGGGCTAGTATAACACACCGAGAATCGGCTGTACGGGTATTTCGTACATGGTTTCATTATAGTGTTTGGAGGTTCGTGTTACTACGTAAGAGTAACACTCGGTCGTCATGCCACACCGATAATGATTCATTATGGTGCTTGGAGGTTCGTGTTACTCAGCAAGAGTAACACTCGGTCGTCATGCCGACGCGATAATGAGTACGAAATACAAGGGTGATATGAAATTCACGGGAAGGGATTGTTGCTACATGCTCCAACCGGAGGAATTTCATGTATTCACGAGAATGGGATTGTTGCTACATGCTCCATTCTTGGTGAATTAAGTGAGGAGTATCCATCACTTATAAACGGCTTTATCTTTTATAAGATGTCAGCGCATGATTTTCTGGTTTTTACAAATTTAACCTTAAACGAAAATCCACCATCAACAACTATGTTTCAGAAAATTTGATATTTTCATCTCGTTTCAGAAAAAGATATTTTCACCCTATTTCAAAAAAAGAAATACAAAATAGGCCAAATTGAAAAAGTGAATGTATCCCTTTTATGAAACAGAGGTAGTATATGTCTAAAAATATCATTCCAACGAAAAAAAAAAGAGACGATTAACGAATTATGGAGCCACCACAAATGATGCATAACAGTTTATACAGTCGTATTTTGGTTCATGCATCCACTAATTTGGTTATGCAACCACTAAAGGATGTATATGTCCCAAAAATAACATTCCAATAAAAGAAAAATGTATAACGCGTTATGCAATCAACAGTGTTTCGTTATTCTTCGCTCGCCCTCCCTACCGTGGCATTTGTGTTCAAGTTTACATAACTTTGTTTAATTTTAATGGAAAACTAACTCTGTTTGATTTGCAAAATATAAACTATCCCTAGGAAGTTTAATCAGTCGTGATGGTGTAGCAATTGTCCACTATCCCTTTAGTTTCAAGACAATCGTGTCTTCTCCAACAGAGTCTGTATGTAAGATGGAGAGAATCATTATGGTTGCTTGATCGTGCTAATTGCAATTATCCTAAGTTGTATGATTAGTTTTATCCCCTCCACACTCATTTCACTTAGATCCTATTCCCAATCTCGTGTGTCTCCTTTCATCTCAAGTCATTTTGATTTTCTTTCAAGGGTGATACCTTCTCCATCGTCATGATTTTATTTCCTTCAAAATCTCGTTTATGTATTCTCCCTCTCGATGTTTTCATGGAATTCATTAATCATTGTTTTAGTAATCAAACTACATTCCAACCTTCATTACATACCTTGATTTTTATTTTCTCTTCCTTAACTGATTTACTGATTTGCTTCATCATTTTCTAGATTTGAACAGTCTTAATAACAATCTTTAATCTTATATGCCACTCACTGTTTCTAGCGCCATTATGTAGTTGCAGGAATTCCCACAATACATCCCTCACAAGAATTCATAATAATCAACACATTTTCAAGATCAACAATCACACTTTTTATTAATTGAGTTCGAAATTTTACAAGAAGGAAATGAAATCAAGAATACAATCACTATTCTAGACTTTCTCTCTCCTCAAAAATTTCTCCCCACCCTCAAAAGATCTCTCACACCTTAAGCCTGTTCGGCTCTTTATATAGGATACTACATATTGGGTGACAGCTAATCTGTCCTTTATTTTCAGATCTGGCTTGCAATATTCTCGCAAGCATACAAATGTTAAATTTCGCAATACTCCTAAATTTCGCTAGGTCTCCACATCTTTCTCGTGTTTATCTTTGTCGTCATCATTGCGTCATTTACGAACCAATCTGCGATATCTTCGCATTGTGTTGTTCAAAGATCTCGCAAAGGTATTGATGTTGCGATATTCTGATCCTACAACTACAAGAAGCTAAACCGGGAAATATTTCTTATATTTCTTTACCCGTAACTAATGAGGTTCCGTTACCTTCTATTGTGCAGGCACTGAAACTTGAATTGAAGCCACTTAGGACCACCTAAAGTACGCGTACTTGGGTGATGAAGAAGAACTTCCGGTGATTATTGCAAAGAACCTCACCCCAACACAAGAAGAACGTCTACTTAGGGTTCTGAAAGAGCACAAACGGCTATTGGTTGGACAATTGCCGATATCAAAGGCATTAGTCCATCCATGTGCATGCATAGAATCCTAATGGAAAATGATTTTAAGCCCGTACGTGATGCTTAGCGTAGGATTAACCCCCCAATGATGGAGGTCGTGAAGAAAGAGATCCTCAAATTACTAAGTGTGGGGGTGATTTATCCAATTTCTGACAGCAAATAGGTTAGCCCGAGTTCAATTGGTGCCTAAGAAAGGTGCATCACCGTTGTTAGAAATCAAGATGATGAACTCGTTCCTACAAGAGTTCAAACAGGATGGAGAGTGTGCATAGACTACGTAAAGCTCAATGCCGCAACCCGAAAGGATCACTTTCCTTTGCCTTTCATTGATCATATGTTAGAGAGGTTAGCGAGAAACTCACATTATTGCTTTTTGGACGGTTATTCGTGGTACAATCAGATTGTTTTTGCACCAGAAAATCAAGAGAATACTACTTTCACTTGTCCTTTTGGTACGTTTGCCTATAGATGGATGCCGTTTGGTATTTGCAATGCTTTTGCCACTTTTCGAGAGATGTATGGTCAATTATATTTTCGACTATGTGTAACGCATCACTGAGGTATTTATGGATGATTTAGTATTTATGGTGATTCATTTGATTTTTGTTTACAAAATCTTGAACTTGTGCTTAAAAGATGCATAAACACTAATCTTGTTTTATATTGGGAGAAATGACACTTTATGGTAAACCATGGCATAGTGCTCGGTCACATTGTGTCCTCTCGAGGGCTTGAAGTTGACAAAGCAAAGGTAGACTTAATAAGAAACTTACAATATCCCACTTCGGTGTGGGAAATTCGTTCTTTTCTTGGTCATGCAGGTTTTTATAAGCGGTTTATCAAGGATTTCTCTAAAATCTCAATGTCAATGTGCAAATTATTGCAAAAAGAGGTTATTTTTGACTTCAACAAGGAGTGCAAGGATGCCTTTGATAAATTGAAATAATTGTTGACAACTGCACCAATTATCAAGTCACCGGATTGGAGTTTGCCATTTGAATTAATGTGTGATGCAAGTGACTATGCAGTTGGAGCCATTTTGGGTCCAAGAGTAGACAAGCTATCTCATCTGATTTATTATGCATCTAGGAACCTAAACGATGCACAAATCAACTATTCTACCACCGAGAAAGAATTTTTGGCTTTAGTGTTTGCACTAGAAAAATTTAGATCCTATTTAGTGGGTTCGAAAGTGGTTGTATATTCTGATCATGCAACACTTAGGTACCTATTAAAGAAGAAAGAATCTAAGCCAAGACTTATACAATGGATTCTACTATTGCAAGAATTTGATTATGAAATAAAGGATAAAAGAGGTGTTGAAAATACTGTTGCTAATCAGCTTAGTAGACTTGTTGTTTCCGAATAAGAACTTCCTTTACAAGATCGTTTTCCAGACGAACAAATTTTCTCAATTGAAGATTCAACACCTTGGTACGCGGATATAGTGAACTACTTGGTTACAAGACAAGTACCTAGTACAATGTCTAATTTTCAAAAGCTTAAGCTTAAGAAAATAGACACGAAGTATGTGTGGGATGAGCCCTACTTGTGGAAATACGGTTCTGATCAAATCATCCGCAGGCGCGTACCTAATTCTGAATTTCAATCTATTCTTACTTTTTGTCTAACTTATTGAAAAAGCGGGGGTACAACAACCACACCCAATATTTCGCTTAGAAATCTGTATGGACAAACTCCAATATACTTTTAAGAGAATCAACTAGACAGTCAGACTCAATCTTAATAAAAAGTATATCAAAGAGTTATATCTCTCTTTCTCGATTCAATACTTACTCAAGCAAATAGGAATCTGCGAGTCTAATTGAATATAAGAGAAATCACTTGAACGGTACCAAAGATCAATGTTCAAGGATCAATAAATTTCAATCAACAACCAAGGTTGGATATCCCAATTGATTGATTCAAACGCACAACCTGTGATATGAGCACTTCCATATTAAACATATTCTTCTTTACAATAACTAATTCAAATAACTCAAATGAACTAGTTAGAGAGTTGTTCAATTGCTTAGATCTCATAGAAGTATACAAGACACAATCGAAACAAAAATGATTTGATTCACTCGAATCGATTCATGAACTTTATAGCCACGGTTTGCAAACTTGCATTCTTTAGTTTATATAAGTTTAAGTTCACGAATAAGCGTTTTAGAAAATAACCAACCTAAGTACGCAGACTAGGTACACGGACTTAAGTACCCGGAAAAAGTTTGTTTTCAGTTCACAAACTCCAGCAGAAATTCTCGGACGAGAACTTCCAACAGTACGCGGACTTTAGTTCTGGTTTTCCTGAGTAGCAAAGTACGTGGACTTTGGTTCAAGGAATAAGGACTTATACATATATGTGTTACCACACAATGTTTATATCCAACAATGGTTATATAATCTAAACTCTCATTTCAATCATTGAAATATTTATATAGTTGTTATTCACAAACTATTTTTCGTCAAAGCCATTTTCAAGTAATTGAAACATAAAATGACTTTTGTCACTAGGTAAAGATGAACTCGGCCAAAGCGAAAGCTTACCAACACATATTTCGAGAAGTAGATAAGCGAGATAAACTCGTCTCGAAATAGCAAATGTGTATAATCAAAGTCTATATAGTAAAACGACTTTTGTCTCAAGATAGGAGATAGAGTAGATGGACTTTTGAGTGATAGATAAGTTCAAGTCTCCACATACGTTTTAGTCGATGAAGTTCCACCAGTTACTTGAGTAGTTCTTCGTCTTTTATGATGATCACCATGGATTTCTCGAGCTTAACTACACTTTCTATCCTAGTCCGAGACTTAGCTATAATAGACAAGAAATCAAGACTTATAGTTTTGATCACTAACATTGACAAACATGCTTGAGATAGAAACGCATGTGAGTTCGACCGAGGAGTGCTCTAACAATCTCCCCCTTTGTCAATTTTAGTGACAAAACTATCAATACATATGGAATACAAAAATAGATAAATAAACTTTTGTAGCTCCTATTCCACATGCCTGATCTTCTTGGTTCTTCAACATTACTCGAAATCTTCGTCACTTCCAAGTACTCCAATGATTCCAAAGGTTGTAAGTTTAGCATCATCGTTGTTGAAAATCCGTAGCCATAATAATGAGAAAGCAATAATTCTCAATCCTTGTTATACAGTGTCATAGTATTATTACACATCATCAAAGTTCAATTGTATCACAACTTCGACAACAATACTATGGTGATATGTATCACTCCCCCTTAGTCAATATTCCTTCTCGCATGGAAACCACCCCCCCTTATATAATGATCCGAAAACCATATGTATTTGTAGTGTGAACTACACATTAATTCTCCCCCTTTTTGTCAATAAAATTGGCAAAGGTACGAAAACGGGATCCTAATGAAATTACCATAGAGACATTTCATGACCAAAAGAAAGAACATATCAACTTATTTAGATGCAATCATATAGCCGAAGCTAAATGCTTTCATCAAGGAGTTTATAAAGATACAAGATAACCCCTATAATATTCCACAGCCGCACTCCCCACAAAGATTTGGCAATTAAGCACGAGTTCAATTAAGAATCCTCCCCTATAATATGTCATTCCCGAAAGAACAACAAGAGCTACCTTAATTTCATGAGAAAAGAAGGATTTCCTTGGACATAAAAAATCACATACGAATATGAATTTGAATCCAAATAATACTCAATTAAATTAAACACAAGAAATCCCATGATTAATCTAATCGAAAATGCTCAATATAAGAGAAATTACGGATCCACGCAATATATACATAAAATATGGATCAGGGAAGATCAATACTGTAGAATAAACAAGGATTCATTTTATTTTTCATCACTATTTGCACAATGACATACAATAGACATAATCCTCGTAAACAAAAGTTCATCCTATCTTCCATCAATATTTGCATAATGACATAATAGGCTTCAAACTTTTGTAATGTCAAAAGTTCATCCATTCTTTTATCAATACATGCATATCGACATATGAAAGACTTAACTTTTGACAAGGTATGGGACAATCATAGTACACGGACGCAAACACACATATCCGATAAAAAATTGCAATATATAAAACCATAAAGATTAATACTGCAAAAATCATCTTCCAAACAATTTTAGAATTTAAACAAATAAACCTAAAAACATGAAGATGAAAAGGTTGGACATAGCTATGTGTAATCACAATAATGGCTATTCCAAACTCTAGTAATCCTTCTCAAAAACAAGAATAAATTTCTCATAAGAAGTTTCCTAGGCATCAAGACAAACTCGTAATGCACATATAAGATGATTTGTCCTTAGAGGGTAGAATCAACCTTTTTCGCCTGGATTTACACCAAGAATAGCTACCAAAGGAGTATAAAAATATTTTCTTAACAAAGAAGAACATACAAAGTCATTAAAGACTATGCACCATAGTTCACATAAGATGATTGTGAACATTCAAGAATCCCATAGCAATGCGTACTACAGCCCATTCTTGAACTTCCTTCTTTGTGATTCACCAAAACAATTCTTGTTAAAGCTACAAATGAGCTTAGAAGAGTAGCACTCCAAGAATCCAAGTGCCGAAGTCCAAGAGAATTGGAACAAGTGCGACGAAAAGGAGCAGAATACTCAAAAACAAGAGACGGGACAAATACCAATCTTAACTCATCCAAATTCAATAATTCTCATCTCCATTTTGAAGAGAATTCAAATAGGAAGAGAATTCAAAAAGAATGAGTTTATTGCGAGTTCTTACGAAGAAGTTACGGCCAAAACAAGTCTACCGAATATCGACGTCTACAGGCAAGTATGCATACGGGTTTGCAAACGAATTTTTGTGACTGGTGCGGTATGCAAACAGTATCCGTACTTAAGTCCCTGGATTTTGATTTTAAATGATGTTATGCATACCAAGTAAGTGTACCATGAAGTCCAAACATCCGGAACTACTATTTTCAAACCTAAACACTTAAGAACCTTAAACACAGATCAAGTTAGGTAGAAATGAACGATAAGCAAGGTACATACATCATTATAAGTACTCTAAGCAAATAAAAACACAAATCTTGCTCAAGTTTATAGACATACCTTTTAGAAGAATCCAATTGAATTCTCCAGCCTTACCGAACAGAGATAAGTGCCCCAATTCTTGTGCTTTCCTCACCGTATACATAGCAATGCATTTCTTGGTGAGGATGCACTTCCAACACAAACAAGTTGTGTTGAGGTGAACAATGTCTTGCTCACCATGGCACCAATAAAGAGTTTATTTCCAACTACTCTTACATTTTACAGTATTGAGACAAACCCAAAAAACTGTTTTTATAAGTTTTTCAAAGAACATCCAGAGAGCACAAGAAAAATTGTGTTTCTGATTTCTTATTTTACACCTTATAAGAAACAGTTTCTGCAGATAATTTTCAGTATCGCATAGGGAAACTCTTTTAATAAAAAGAGACATCCTAATTTTTCACAAGAAGGGACAATACTTATTATCTTGGTAAGATGTATCGAGAAATTGACTAATGAA
>JAJJWW010002445.1:0-137562 GCA_023531295.1 Papaver armeniacum
ATCGTCTTGAAACGCGCGCCCGAAGTAGGCATGATACGCGGCTTTTGCGGCACCAGATTTCTGTTGCAAATCGATCTCAACCACTCCTCTTTGCCGGTCAAATTGAGTGTCCTAGATCGCGCCTTCATGAGACAGTGAGGTACAGACGTGTACACCGGCATGCCGTCTACACGCATGCCCGGTCGGTCCTTTCCAAAACACCTCCCATGCTTGGTTTGACTAAGTCAAGAGTGATGCCGCACACCTCTTCAAAACCCTAAAACTTCATCAACGGTCGCGGATGAGTGTCACAGATCATCTCGTCCGGAGTCAACTCTACCACTTGGTCAAGCAGCCCTGGTTAGGAGTTAAGAGACCAGCAAGGCGTCACCACAATCACCGTCCACCACTCTTCCACATGGAGTGATCGGTCAAGTCGGGCTTACCCGTATAGCCTCCAAACGATCACTCGAAGATGGCTGGACATGATGCTATTTTAAGACGCTTAAATTCGTGACTTACTCCTGGTAAGCCTTAAAAATAGCAATGCTTCATACATCTTGAATATACTCGGTGCAGATACCTGCGTAGAATACACACGATACTTCACAAGTATCGACTTCCTAAATAATTTAGTTATTTAGTCTAGCATTACATGCTACTTTTCTGTGGGTCCCACGATCCACACACTCGAGACATCAATCATGTCACAAACTGGGGGATACATACTGGGGTATTGGTCTGGCGGTTTACAGCGTGCAGCGTGCAACGCGCCATCACACGAACGTGTCAGGAAGTCATGGACGGTTAGAGATGACAGGAGAAGTGGGCAAGACTGGTCGTGTAATACCAACACACAACTCCACTACTCCATCACTCCACTTCCTCCACTTCCCACGAGAGACGTGAATAAGGCTCAAATTACTTGTATAAATAGGTTCTCCTCCCTATTTCCAAAAACAACAGAACAAGTCAAGACAAGACGTAAAAACCAAGTGTTAATACAAAACGTATTCAAACACTCAAAAGCTCGCTTGCATCAATCGTAAGATCGCTCACCTTCATTACAAGTCATAAACAAGCCTACACCTTCACAATCTCAACACCTTCTTCGCTTCCCTCCCTAAGATCAACCCCATCTCCTTCACTTTGTGACCGAAGCAAGTCTGGAACGGCCATTTCTTGGTTTAGGCCAGAGTTGTACAGATTGATTTCTCGAATCACAAGCACTCACCGTGCAGTGCATTTGTTTAGGGTTTAGATTCATTCCTCATTCACACACCCCTAATTACCAAATCCGGCAGGAATAGTTTTCACCCATAAACAGTTAGCCAACGGGGTGACAGGTCCAAAATCAGTAACGAAGGTGCATATCTTCGTTATTGTCGTCAAACACTTTCCATTACTTAATTTGTTTTTTAATTAAGATTTACTCATTATCTAAAAAAAAAAAAATTGAACCAACCATACAGATAAATCAGAATTGTACATATCCAAATAAACGATGATCCATTGCATAAAAGTTGATTACAAGATTTGGGAAATTAAAACAAGGAGCACGAAAAAATACACCAAAAAAGAGTCCGAAGACAAGTAATCAACAAAGATCAACTTTCTATTACAAACGCGACAATCTACTTCCCCTTGGAAGAACCAAGGTGACCAGCGGAATCCTTCTTCTGAGACGAATGGACACTTCCGCCTGAAGAAGGACCAAATGAGTAAGCCAAGTGCTCAGGCGTAGGGCGACGAGGATAGTTCTTCACGATATTATGATCTTTCAGAAGACTCTGTTCGAGCCTAGTCAAAGTCCTGTTAATTTCCTCAGCCAGTTGGCAACGAGCCTTGTGCGCAATAACAGTGGACCTAAGTTTAGATTGTGATAATGAAGACTGCAGTCGGGCCACCTCCTTAGCTGCCTCCTTTGTTGCGACATCCCGAGACCCGGCCAAACCCTCATAATACGAAGTCTTACCCTGCTGCTCCACTAAGAAAGATTGAGCCTTTTCAAGCTTTTCATTTGCAAGGTTAAGCTGTCTCTCGAGCTCTGAAAAAGAAGAAGTAATTAAGTTAGAAAAATAAAGTTACGAAGCCACTCACGACCAGACAAATGTATACCTTCGACTCTAGCCGAAGCTATTTCATATTCATTGACTACAGCGTCCCGGGCTTCGTCATGAAAATCATACTCGTCTGAAATTTTCTTATAATCCAATCGAAGATTTGTGAGAGCAAACTGACACTCATCCAACTCTACCTGCTTCATGGAGTCCAGATGATGGAGGCGGTTAACTTCGTTCCTCATTTCTTCTATCCCCTTAGTAAGCCTATACATATTAACTTCAAGATCCTTCTCAGATTCAACTAAACGAGCCACATCGGCCCGATAATCACTTAGGGCATTACTAAGAGCATGGGCTTCAGCTCTGGCATCATCCCTTTCTCAAACGAGTCATTGTATACAATCCTTGACTTCAGGGTCATGGGGTGAACGAGCCTGGCGCAACTCTTCTTCCAGGCGTGTTACTTTGGTCTCTAGACGAGAAATATCCTCACGAGCTTCACGCAAATTCTCACGGGTCCACAGAAGAGCACCATCAAACTGGCGACGATTGGCATTATAACTATTCTGCACAGTAATCATTTGGTTCCGCTTTTCTCGCCACTCAACCACAAGAACATTATGCTCATCGGCTCAGGCATTCCACTTATCAGCCTCATCCTTAATTTTCTGCACCAACTCTCTGATCCGAGAAGCCAATCGAGTTCTCTCATTCCGAAGCCATGCCAACTCTCTTCTGGCATCACCCGCTGAAGATAGGGCGGGGAGACTCAGACAACACACTAAGAAGGCGATATGAGACGAAGAGGAGGACAAGGAAAGAAAACAAAACTTGGGAAGACGAAGCATCATTACGAGCCTTCTCCAGATCACTCCGAATAAGTGCAAGTTCAAGACGAAACTTCTCCTCTTCAGCACCAAGCCGCTCTTTCCCCTTCAACCTATCCTTCAACTCCAATATATCCTTGTCTTTAGCAATAACGAGTGCCTCAGAAGCATTCAATTTTTCCTCCATATGACGAAGTTTTACCTCCAGTTTAAGAGCCTTGCCTTGAAGAACTGGTACAGAGTATGGTTGCAGTGTTCACTCCTCATCACCTACATCGAAAAATAGGTAATGCATGTTGATAAAAGGACTCCTCACGTCAACCAATCCAAAAGGAATCATGACGACTTACCTCAAGAATACGCTGCTGAGGAAAACCATACTGATACCCGTCGGCTACTGCCATCATGTCAGCAATGGAGGACGGAGGATCGACTAAAATACTTGCAGCAGTATCCCTCAAATACTTCTCCCATATTTCTGCAACCTCATCGTGAGATGATAACTGCATCTTTTGGCGGGTAAAGGCATCAGAGTTTTTCTCGTCAGGGATCACCGGAGCAGGGTTCGGCACAAACATCAGATTCTTCCTCATCAACCAATCCAGTATGGTATCATCACCGTCCTGCATCATGGCCCTATCAAAACCCTCAGAAGATGCATCAACGGAAGTCCCAATACCAGCCACATTCCCTTGACCACTGGAACTTTTCCTGGCTTCGGCCTCCTTGTTAGCATGGGCATCAGCACCCTCACTACCGGAAATTTCCTCCTGATCAGCTACCTTTTCACCACCGGTCTGAACTTCTCTCCCAATATCGGTTTCCCCGAGGACGTCCCACTCACCGTTCGGAGAAACCAGAGAGAATTCTGAAGCTATCCCCATGGCAGATTCAATATCAACTTGTACCCCCGAGGAATAGATTTTGCCAAAAGAAAACTCAGGAGCAGACCCAGCAGGGATGGTTGGTTGTAAATCAGTGTCTTCATTCCTCTGATTTGGGGAAGGGGAAAGTTTAGGATCATCGCGGGAACATCTCCTTGACCACCGGGGCAACCTCTTCAAGAGTCTGTCACCAACATTCCCACTATCCTCATGATTGTATGGAGAAGTCCATGTACGCTCTTCATCATCAGTAGCTTCCTCGTCCCCCTCAATATATTCATCGTTCACTGGGCTGGTAACCTCATCATGAACATCTGTCTCATCCGCAGCAGCAGTGGAAGACTGAACCGCACCGATTCTCTTCTTCTTCTTCGCCTAAAAACATGACAATCGATGTAATTACGAAGACTACTTTCTCCATAATTCGAGTTATCTCAAACTAAGAAGAAAAGGGGCAACATAAGGAACCATACCTTGGCAGTGGCATTACCCTTCGAAGGAAGGGCAGCATCGGAGCTTTCGTCTTCATCAGCAACATCAATGGCATACTCAAAGTTCATACCAGCGAAATTTAACCGCCAGGGGAAGATGTTACCATAGCGAGCTGGAGCGCTATCACGAGGCTGACTGCCAGCAATAGGGCGCCATCCATGCTGCCCAGGCACCCAGCCATAAGCCCAAGGACCAACAACTTCGATAACTGTGGCATGCCATTCGTAATCATGGTCACGCTTGAATTTTTCACGATGAGGAAAAAGTTTCTGCTGAGAAGTCCCTTCGGTACCAGAAACGTAGCGAAACTTCGAATCACTCACTTCACTTAGAAGACGAACTTTACCACGAGAAACAGGAATCGTACGAAGACCTACACTCCATGGCTTGCGATTTCTACTGTTGACGTAGTCTCCAAAAGAGGTGTTAAAATTTGCAGGAGTATACAAATCTCTCTCAGCAGGATTGGGAGTGTATCATGTCATCATTGTCTCACCCTTACTTCGAAGATAACACTCCTTCAGAGTCCGAAGATAGTTCCCACTTAGCTGCACCACTGAGCGACAATGAGTATTATGAGTGGAATCCTCGCGATCGGCCAGAACATCATAATAAAAAAAATCCCCAGACTTATACAAGGGCAGCATCAAACCCGCTTCGAAGGCCCCCACAGTGGTCAGCAAGTGAAAGTGATCGTACTTATAGTTTACGATCATATCATAGGTAAGATCGTCGTCTGGTACATAGAATTTAACATCAAAAGCCTCGAGGCCATGCTTCGCATTGAACGCTTCGAGATCCACATGCTTGAAAGTAACCTTTTTATTGGCCACCGAAATGCTTCGTATAACCGGGGCAACGTCAGAGCCAGCGGGTTATATTAGAACCTTTTCTTTTGACCTATGGATTCCTCGGAGGGTCCGCCAAGGGCACAACAGTGTTAGCAGAAGATTCTTTTCTCGAAGCAGTGGTTTGCGAAGCCTTAGACCTCGAAGGCTGCATCGTGGTTTGAGGAGGCATGGATTGAAGAGGTTGAATATCCATAGGTTCAGCACGCTGGGGAGAAGGATGCTGCACATTTTTTGGCTCAACACATTGGAAAGAGGGATTAGTCACAGGACGGTCAACCACATACCGAGAACCCTTCGGTGGATCCCCCTTCTTCGTGATCGAAACCCTTGGACCTGATGATGACGAAACTTTCTGTGCTCGAGGATCTGGCTGGGAAGACCTAGATGGACCACCCTTTGGCGGAGATATATCAGGACTTCTAGTAGGAGGAGATCTGTAGGGGCTCGAGGGCGGAGTTTGATAAGGAACCCGATGACGGTCAGACATACCTACGAGGGGAAATAAAGTATTACGAAGATCATATGAAGTAAATAATCAAAAAACGAGATTTTGCGAACTTCCACAGTTCATCAGAGATATCATCAAAGGTACAGAGACAAATAACCTAATCAAACCTAGAAACCATAAAACCCGCGAAAACTGAGAGCCCTAATTCAGTCGTGACTATCACAAACAAACTTAAGAGATCAACAAAGAATCCTTAGGTTTTGTGATAAAGAACAGGGGCAAGTATATATACTTTAGTACATTTTGTTCTTCATCACAAAACCGAGAAACAGCAGCAGAGAAACGATTATCAATCGAAATCAATATAAGAAGAACACCGTATATACCTGAATTAGAAGTGTTACGATGAGAATAAAGATGATCTACGATCGCCTGATGGATAGCAACAGTAGAGGACTTCTGGAATCCTCGACTCTGAACAGCACCAGCAAAAGTTAATGGCTAAAGAACAAAAAAGAGAATAAGAAGAGGGAGGAGGTTCAGATAATGAAGAGTTGAAGAGTGACAAGAAAATGAAGAAGGAATAAAATTTATTTCAAATGATATCCTCTCTCCTATTTATAGCACCAAAGATGATGAAACCGTCCCATGATTCAAGAAGGAGTTATTGCAAGGAGTGGGAAACGTGCCCTAAAATCTAGGGAAGTTATTGTGGAGAGATGAAGAAGATGAGAAGATAGTTTTTTTCTAACTTTGACTAACATCCAAATCAGAAGAAAAGGGGAAAATTGTATACACATAATTCATCATTTGCCACGTGTCGGAAGAATTACACGTGGAAGACGCACAGCCTGAGACATCAAGACATGATGATACATCTCAACACCCAAGGGGCACGCATCATCTACCTTCATTCATCATCGGATCCATCCAACGGCCAGTAGCCTGGGGGCACCGAAGCATCGAGTCAATGAGAAGTATTGAAGAGCACCCTAAGATCTGCTTTACTCCATCTCGAGGAGAACCCGAGATCAACGGAGAATATTAATCCCACTGACGCGGATGTGACGAGGGCCGCAAACAGCTGTCTGGCGCGTGCAGGCGGCCCAACCACCTGCATTAATCACTCTATACCATAGAGTATGTGTCAACCAACCCGTGGAGGAGAGAAGAGGTGAACCATCGTTACCATATATGACCGTTGGAGCCATCGGTTAATAACGAAGATACCAGCGGGATCAGCACAAAGATCAAGAGGATAAGGTTGCAGCTGTCTCTGATAGTGGACCCCATGTTTTATCCCTATAAATACCCCCCTCCACTAAGAGAGAAGAGGGTGACCAATTCTGAGCTAGAGTTAGAAATAGGAGCAGGAGAGAGAGAGAATTAGCAAGAGTAAGTGATAGATTTATCTTCGTCTAGCTTCGTTATTCACTCCAAAGTCATTCGACTACCTTTGTAATCCCCTTAATGCATAGTGAAACGACTACCCCCGTGGATGTAGGCCTTAGTGCTGAACCACGTAAATCATTATCTCATTTATATTCAGCACTATATATTCTGCTTTATTTGTTATGTCTGATCTATTGTACATCACGATCGGGAGAGCAACTAAGTTGCATTTCCTTGACTAGACAAGGACGAGCCCGAAGGCTCTGAGTCGATGAGTCATCATTTCAGTTCAGCTTTTCATACAATTTATTTCCTTTAATTGTATGTGAATGATTGTTTGTGAACACGTGGATGCCAGCGTTATTCTTGTGTTCAAAAACTTGTTGGATCCTAGTCAATCAAGTGTGCACGATGTATAATCACAAAGATCATAAACCAATCATAATTTTTTTTCTTCAAATCTTCGGTCTTCAATGTACCTGCACAAATAAATTGATTCCCTTATTTAACAATTGATGATCACAAGCCTATCTTCAAATCTAAAAACATATCTGAACTTTGTCGATCCTTGATTTAGTTTGAGTGACATTTAATAAAATTTAATAGTTGTGGAAATGCTGGTTCGTTCAAGACTTGTGAAGATCTTCAATTTTAGACTTAATTTTAAACACTAAAATAAAGAGAAATTAAATAAAGTTAATGTGAATATTTTAGGGAAATTTGGGGCGAAGGATTCTACTATTTACCAATTTCAAAGTGATTTAAATTAACTAATTATAATCATGCAATTTCACACGTTCAATTTGATTCTCCAATATTACAAAAATAGATTTTCAGAAATAAAAATTGTTAATCGAAAGCATGGGACATCAAAACCATAGGCTAAGCATGCTCCATCAATAAAAAAAACACAATTGCTTAAAAAAATCATAAAATTCATTTTTAATCTTGGAAAATAATCATAAATAAGATTGCACAAATTAAATGATCAGAAATACCACTTTTTCATTGGCAAGATAGCTTCCTCCGTCGCCCCAGAGAGTGGGTTTAGCTCATCAGGTTGGAAACATGCTCAAAATATGAATTTATAATTAAACAGATATTTGCAACTATGTATAGGTGTTGCAGAAATTGATGTTACAATATGTATCTCAAAGTGAAGATAAACGTTGGAGTCTGGTTTTACAAAAATTTGAAAATAAAAGATACTAAAAAAAATGACTGCTTTGTGCAGTATTTTGTTCTTTGTGTTCTTCTCTAATGGCAGCAGAAGCGAATCTCTGTATCTCTAATTTTAGTCACTCGGTTCTCTCCCAATCACTTCGTACCCTCTAGTAGTAGGGTAAAAACTGATTCTGGAGAAAAGAGTAAAAGTGGGTAGGTTGATGAGAAACGAGTCTACACCTTAAACAAATGTACTGCACTAGAGTACTTTAGATTCGAGAGATCAATCTGTACAATTATGGCCTAAACCAAGAAATAGTCGTTTCAGTCTTGCTTCGGTTTTAAAATAAAGGAGAAGGGTTGATCCTAGGGAGTGAAGCAGAGAAGGTATTGAGATCAGATAGACAGGCTCCGTAAGATGTGATTATTTATGACTTATCTCAGAAGGTAGAACTTGCTTGTAAAAATAGAAGCTGTAAGTTCTCTGTGTTCTTTGGAAATTTGTGTTAGTCATTGATTGAATAGATTGAAAATCTATTTATATCAAGTCATAGTCGAACACCCTGATCTCATAGGAAGTGGGAGTTGTGGAGTAGTGAAGTAGTGGAGACGTGTGAAGGTGGTAAACATGTGCTCCTACTATGAAGGTAGGACTGGACGTTGTGTACCCACTTGTCCTTTACTCGTTAAATGCCCGCTCTTCCTGTCACATTCTCATATAGGGTATACTGAATACTGCATGTTGTAAACCGCCAGACCAATTCCCTTATGAACGTCCCCCAATTTGTGACATGTTTGATGTCTCGAGTATTTTGGTAGAAAATGATACCTAGTCGTGACTTGCATAGTCATGCTACTTGCATGGTAAAGTCTATATGATATGGAGCAAGTCACATCCCGACTAATAATGAAGAGTTGAGTAAGTCTCGTATTGATACGTATTGATCTTTGTACCTTGATGACTATTATTATAGAGACGGAATTCAGAATAATAATAGACGAAAACTAGAAAACAGAACACACTAGAAACCAATATATTCTCTAGATTATGAACAAGAAAACTATTACAATTCTCTCTTTGTTACGCTCACAATCTCTCTAAACAGTAAATAATATTTAACTATTTTGCTAAGCTTGCTTTTACAATAATAATTGCCTCACAAACTTTTCTCTAGGTATGTGTTTTAAACCTCCTTTTCTAGGTGTCAAACTACACTCTCTAGATGTCTTATCTATGAGCTAAACATCTCTATTAATAGCTTTAAAGGTTTCCCAAACCTTCTAGGAATCTATTTCCTTATCTAGGAATAATTCACTTTCTAGGTATATTTCCCTTTCTAGGAATATTACCTTGTCTAGGAAGTATTTCCTTATCTAGGTATACTTCCTTACTTTGGTTTGGTTTCCCAAACCCCTTAGGAATCTATTTTCCTTCTATAGGAATACTGCTTTAAATCAGTAATCCCTCCTAAATTATAATTATATCTTCAATCAATCTTGAGGATCACTAGTTCCCGGGGAGAGGAAGATCCCCCCCCCTAAGAACTTGAACGCTTGTGAAAGTTAGATTTAGAGGTTAGGGAACCCGAGAGTTCCTTTCAACATGTTGAACCATCTCTACGTGCTGGGAACTTGACTTTGAATTCCAATTAGGAAAGCATCCTTATCTTCTTGTCTTGCCTTTGTCTCTCTTCACTCCGTAATGTAATCCTCTTCGAGTGGTTCTTCTCTATCAAACCACAAGTCTTCTACATGTGGCAAGATCATCTTGTCATCTACATCATCATCTTGTAACGATGGATCAAACAACTTCAATTGTTCGGCATTAATAACCGAGCAAATTCCCAGATAAGGTGGTAAATCAAGACTAAAGGCGTTGTTACCAATCTGACTGAAAATATGAAATGATCCACATCTCAATGGCTTCAACTTCTTACCTTCATCATACGATCGCTCCTTATCTAACTACAATCATACCATGGTCATCTTGTTCTTCTAACATCTTCAAATTTTCGAGTAACTCACCAAGTTGTTTGTAGAGAGATCTAGTGAAGACCATAAACCACAGGACTCTTCCCTAAAAGGAACGAACCTTGCTCTGATACCAACTTGATACGTATTGATCTCTGTACCTTGGTGACTATTATTATAGAGACAGAATTCAGAATAATAATAGATGAAAACTAGAAAACATAACACACTAGAAACCATATTCGAAGAAAATATATTCTGTAGATTATGAACAAGAAAACTATTACAATTCTCTCTTTGTTACGCTCACAATCTCTCTAAACAGTAAATAATATTTAACTGTTTTGCTAAGCTTGCTTTTACAATAATAATCGCCTCACAAACTTCTCTCTAGGTATGTGTGTTAAACCTCATTTTCTAGGTGTCAAACTACACTCTCTAGATGTCTTAGCTATGAGCTAAACATCTCTATTTATAGCTTTAAAGGTTTCCCAAACCTTCTAGGAATTTATTTCCTTATCTAGGAATAATTCCCTTTCTAGGTATATTTCCCTTTCTAGGAATATTACCTTGTCTATGAAGTATTTCCTTATCTAGGTATACTTCCTTACTTTGGTTTGGTTTCCCAAACCCTTAGGAATCTATTTTCCTTCTATAGGAATACTGCTTTAAATCGGTAATCCCTCCTACATTACAATTCTATCCTCAAATCAATCTTAAGGATCACTAGTTCCCGTGGAGAGGAAGATACACATGTATCACGTATGGTACTTCCTGAGTGGGCCCACCATTATGACATGCGAGAAGTGGTCATGCTTATAATATTATTCCAGCAGCTAACATATATCGTGGGTCTTGTTTGTAAAACCTAAATATTTCCACCAATCACGCGCAAGTTAGGCAGCAGGTGGCCATAAGTTACAAGTCAAGTCGTATGAATGGGACTTGCTGTGAATGGTATTCAAAAAATAGCACATGGTGCTTGTAATTAAATAAAATTTTAAATTATTTATGAAATTGATATTCTAAAAATATCATTTGTAAACGATGCATGTAAAGCATCATTTTCAAGAAAGCAGCTCAAAAATATTTGATGCATATGAAGCATCGTTGTATGGAGCCGCTTGAATTAGTCGCAAGTTTCATAGCTTTAAAGTTGGCGTGACCACCCCTATTTGGCCGGCCATTGGTGGCTGCAAAAGTAGTCTACAAAAGACGTGATTAGTCCGGTATGCCACAACAAGGCATGAAAACGCACTAATTCCATGGATGGCTCTGGCTAAGTTGTTTTCACAACAACCTCAATCTAACATGCCAATATGGCATATGAACGACTACGATATAACCTAAGTAAGATGAGATTTATGGTTCATCAAAAATACCTGAGAAACATCAAAATACGTCACATGGGGGATTTTTCATGGGGTATTGGTCTGGTGATCTACGACAACATGCGGCGTGGCAACACCCCATGTGAAAATTTAGAGTAGTGGCACGGTCACGTCAGTTATGAGAGATAGTGGGTGCAATATAAAAGGAATTTCCAGAAACTTCCCTAAATTATCTCGCACTATCCCACCATCTCCATCTCTCCATAACCCATGACTTCCACAACTTATGAGATTGGCATTGCGTATTCTAAAACTACTATAAATAGACTACTTATCCTAATTAGAAGACATATCAAGCTTTCATACCCAAAAGCTCTGTATTCTTCCTAGTTTTCAATACTCAACACACACAATTCAACACCATTGTCAATTTCTCAAAATTTTCTGCTTTCCTCCCCTAAGATCAACCCATCTTCCTCTCCTCGTGACAGAAACAGGACAAAACGGTTATTATCGTGGTTTAGGCTTGTCATGTTCGATTTTTGATTTTCGAACCTAAAAAGAAAGTACCACACTGGTGCATTTGTTTTTCCTAGAAGTGATTTTTAGGTACTAACAAAGTCTTCTAATTTTATTGAGACGATGTAGCAGGTTAATAATAGACCAAAGGATGACATAGAAGTAGTTGTAGTCGATAAGACTAAGGATGCTCTCACGCCTCCTTCTTATAAGAATGAAGACACCTTCACATCAATGGTAGTTGATGAAAGTAACCTTGGTGACAACAATCTTGAATTTGTAAAAACAATGACGATTGTTGAGTATTCAGATGAAAAAATTGGTATTCGACCCTCATTTTGTTGTACCCCTTGTAGGTTGTGTATTCGGTGTGTCTCTTTGGTCGAGCATGTAGAGGAGGCTTTACCTTTGGTAGCTGAGACGTGTGGTATGACAAGAGTTGTTGTTTATGAAGAATTGATCATGAGCTGGGAATACCACCTGAACATGTGTGAAGGCTTCGAGTTCATTTCTCCTAGTTCCATCAAGGAATTGCTACTGCCATGGATTTGAAAATTGCAACAGGTTTGGATCCTTGTAGTGGTCTCATCAGGAAAAGTAAAGAAGAGATTGAGAAGCTAACTCAGGAACTGGAGTTGAAGGAAGCTTTTCTTCAAGAGATAGGAGGGTGTTCTTCAAGAGATGAAGGATATGCTTTCTACGAAGGATGAGATTCTACTAGATGATTTCTCTTAAATGCATTTATTCTCTACTTAGAACATTTTCTTCTTAGGTGTTTTGAAAGACAAGAGTTGTTCTTTTGTGGTTTGATTTTATGGTTTTGAACAAGTAGGTAATTGTTTTGCAAAGATTTTGAGTTTATCGAGATCTTGCTTTGAAATAGTTTGTAAACATAAAGTATTGAAAAGGACCAGCCTTCCATTCACATCGCCTAGTCACAGTTGGATTGATAGACAGATTAACTCCCCAGGTCTTGATGGGATGAAGAATAGCTGGTTGTAAAGAGAGTTATTCAACAAGACTTACTTGTGTGTGGAACCTTTGGATGTACGATCTTGCATCCTCTCTAGGAATTTGCTTCACATATGCCAAGTGATGATATTCCGAAAGCAGGTAGTCTTACTTTTTTTCGTTGCAGTAATAGGCACGAACAAGACAGTCCTCATATAGTTTTAGAGCTTGTCTCGTTCCTTAGAGCTAGCAGTGGTAATATGTACAGGAGCATCGAGCGAGAACAACAACATGAGATGATGACTCGAGTCGTAGCAGGTAACACCAAGGTAAGGAGTAAGAGACGCGCGGAAAAGCCGATGATGAAGCCGATAGCTTCCTTGATGTTGACTGAAACATATAAAACTCATTAAGCTTCACTGACGTCGAGCATGGACTCTCATTGTTTTCCTTAATCTCAATAATGGTCTCAAAATGACAAGGCAGGCGTCATCAATAGGATTAGTCATCCTGGTAGAAGAGCTGACGATAACTTTATTGAAGGAGTTGAAAAGAGGGAGGCAGTCCCTTGCCCACGAGTATCCACGGAGTTTTCAACTTGGCAGATGTTTTTGCTGGCGGAGAAGATAAATAGAATGAATCCAAGTAATACTTGAAGGCTTCGACTGAAGGCTTCATTGGTATGATGAGTGGTGAAGTAAGCATCTAATATGAAGGTTTAGCACTCCAAAAAAAAAAACATGGACACCAATCCCCAGTGATAAGACAAAATCTACAGTATGAGGTTGTCCTCATTTCATGAGGTGGTGAGAGGAACGCTAATAAAAGAGGTCTCGAGGATGGCATCATCATGAGTATTGAGGCTGGAGATGGTTGTGGCTGCATTGTTATAAGTGATAGTCAACTTCAAATTTGGTAAAGTAGGTCCTTGGAAGTAGATTACCGTTGCCTGGGTGGAGTAGATAGCATGGGTGTAATCCTCACTCTTGACTGATCAACGAGATGAATGAGAAGCTCTAGAGAAGTTGAATACATGTAGGTAGTCAGGACCTTCTGGTTGAAATTAACAACAGCGTCAGGTAGGTATCAGTCCCTAAATAGCCCATTACCAGACCTGAGATGCTTTGTTTTGGTTGGTATTCACGCGTCGGGTCTGAAGAATTAATTTGGATGCGAGTAAGAGATGAATCCGATGTTGACGAGGATTGTATGAGTTGTCGATCATGGAGTCGTCCTCGCGTTTGCGTTGCGCTTCATAAATGGTCAGACACATCACTGGGCTTTGACAATACGTCTGCTCTCTTGAGTATGTCTACGTCTTTGGCATCTTTGAATGATAATGATAACGTGCATGCACTGACTAGCGTCTCTCTAGATTCAACATCTTTGAGATAAGTAGTGCTGAGCAGTCCCCAGTGATGTAGATTTTAGATAACCAAAATTAATGATTAAATAAAACCTAGTTATATCCGCAAGCACACAGGTCAATTGTAATATGGATAGCAAATGCGGTTCGTTCCCACAGGGAGTGTGAAAATACTAATGCTAATTAATACCAAAAACAAACCAAATTCAATATTTGAGAAATTCAGAAGAAGATGAAATAAAAATAATTCTTAACAGTAAACAAAATGGGAATGGGTTATTAGAGTTTTCGATTTTCACCAATTCAATCATATAAAACTCTACTAATTTCTATTTGTTACTCAAGACAAATATCAAAATCAATCTCACATCTCGGAAGATGGTATGTTAAATCATAAAATATTGTTTCTCCGTCGTAACTTCTTTCGCTTCATGGTATGTTAAATCATAAAATATTGTTTCTCCGCTGTAACTTCCTTCGCTTCATAGGTAGTGATTCTAAAGCATTACTTATGAATCCTAAAGCATATCATGTCAAAAGACTTACGTAACAGACAGGAAATTTGGACTTCCGTCGGATCGAGATCCGACCCGACTGGCAAGCACAAACCTCCAATCACGTCACTCGAAAATACACAAAATTGAACACAATAAGGAAAGATATAAGATAGTGACAAGAATTTAAAACTCCTAAATATAAATGATTCATCGACAAAATGATAAGGGTGATTAAATGAGTTCAGGCAAACCATATACTGAATACAAATACATTTTTCTAGTGGGTAGTTTCTTAAGAAAATGAGTGCATGTCATTTCAGGAGAAAAGTGTGCCCCTTCTTTTATTTCAAAAATCTAACCGAATGAACTTAGTTAAACTTATAGTTTGGACATAAAAACAAGCACTCAGCAAACAGCCATAAATCACTTCTTAATTTAAGAGGCATAAGTACTAAAACAGGACGTCCTAATGTCGTAAGTTTCGACAACAAAGCCATTGAAACTGCCGTAAGTTTCGACAACAGGACGTCCTAATGTCGTAAGTACTATTCAAAGAGGATAGACATAAATATATACAAGTAAGACATGCCATTGAAACTGAACAGTAAAAGGGAGTTTAAAAATTGTTCCATTCATGCCCAAAATTAGATCATAGTTTCTATATATGTAACCCATAAAGAAAAACATGAAAAGAAAACATAATTCAGTCCCCCATGAAACTATCCAATACATCCCATGATATATATATACAAGGACAACAACATATACCGATATTTTGTCCATAGCCCCATTGTCGTAAGCTTTTCTGTCTTACTACATCGAGCTAGCTCCAAACTATGTGGGAAAACAAAACAAAATGGGGTGAGCCACAGCCCAGTAGAGGATACGACGATAATAGGTTAATACCACAAGGTAAGTGTGACAATAGATCATTAAACAAAAATATGAAATCCACAAATAAATGTATAATATTTGTGAATTTGTAAGCTGCCATTCTTAAATTCGGATAAAAACTACTCTACTCTTTACAAGGCCAGTGCCAACGTCAAGGTATTTCTGGTTACCAGCCATCGTTGCTGCAACGATCTTCCGGGTAGCCACCGAGGTGGTGGGGTGCCACTTAGGCCTGACGATCCTAAAGTAGAGTCTCTAGTTTCCGATCAAATTCATTTATTGCAAAGGAAACATCCACAAACTAAGTCATGAAAATTCGCAAATCCATAACCAAAAGCTTACACAAATACTTGGCAGCAGTCGCATAAGAACTTAGCAAGAGAATGAGAATAAATTACAACAAAGTACGATATTAAATTCATGATCAATATAAAGAATTCGAATAACAGAAATCAGAAGTAATCAACTACCATGTATGCAAATGAGAGAGTAATACACTGAGTGAAAGTCTAACAAGAATTTAAAACAAAAAGTATATCATGACATGGTAGAAAACAAAATCTAAGAGAAACGTTCATGTAAGCTTCGGCCGGTTTGAGTGTCGTAAATCAAAAATTCACACCGGCTTCTTTATGCGATAAAATTCAGCAAATTAAAGTTCATTAGAAACTAGAAGAATCAATCTATCACATAAAAATTATATACAAAAATATCAAGGTTCGTAGTTGTGTCAAAATATTTCAACAAAACAGAACAACAATCCCGTTTTCAGAAAATAGCAGTTTTTAGTAGTGTACAATAGAAAATTCGTCTAAAATTCATCAGGAAACGGAATTGGGCAAGTTTGGTCTCGTTGAAAATCTGAGAAACCCCTCTTTAACATAAAAATGATAAACAAGAGTAACCAGGTTTATAGATGTTTCGAAAAGTCACAATAAAACAAGGAAGAAATACCCTAAATTTCAGTTTTGATTGTTGTTGGAGTTTAATCAACAATATAGAGGACTTTTTTAATTTTAAAATGAGAAAATTAGGCTAAGACCCGACCCATGGGTTACCCATAATATCAAGGCCTTAATTAAAAGGAGTTTAAACTTAGGCCCCGAAATATTAAAAGACATTGATACCTGAAAAGGCGAGGGTACCTAAATATACCTCAAGCTAAAACTTTTCCTACCTATAAGTCCTTTATCCGAAAGTGATTGTCTATGGACTGAGTCGATACAATGCAACTAATCGATTCACACTTCGTGTGATCGTCTATGGATACGAGATCGAGACAATACAACAACGAAGTATGTTTACTTGATAAGAGGTTCGGATTTAACCAAACACAATAGGATTACTATCAAGTAAAAAAGGAATTAACGTTTGTGTAATTTACTTTAAATTATAATAACAACAATTATAATTGCGAAAAATAAAAGTAAATGACACAACAAGATTTTGTTAACAAGGAAACCGCAAACGCAGAAAACCCCGGGACCTTGTCCAGAATTGAATACTCTCAGGATTAAGCCGCTACACAAAATTAAACCAACTTCGTATAGTTGAGACCAAGCAACTAAACCTATAGTTCACCTAGTTCCGTCTGTATTCCCACGACTCCAACTTATAAATAAGTCACGTACTTGGAACAATTCCTTTAGTTCGTATTCCAAACAGTAAAGGAACAACAAATCTGTTTGGTAGCAACTCTCTTCAACCAAGTGATGTGAGTTCGACAAAGGCTCTTCTGTTTATCTCAATAAACTCCTTCGTCATGTTCTAAGATCTATCTTATTCTCAACTACCCAAGGTAATTGTTACTCCCTCCGTTCCAATTTAGATGATGTTGTTGAGGTTTTCACGCAGATTAAGAAACGTCAAAGAGAGTATTTTTTTTTCCAAATCTGCCCATATTAGTACCTTCCTAAAAATTTAAAGCTCATGGTTTTTTGTTTCTGGATTTCTAGTATAAATTATAAATCCCCATGTAATTCCACTTGGGATGACCAAATATCCTAAGATAGTAGAGAATAAATTTAAAATATTAAATTAGAATAATTATCTCTCACTGATAACAAGGGAAATTAATGTTACGTTGTGATCCCAAAGCACGGGTAAATCAGTGAGAATTTAGAGCAAATAGCTGAACTCTCATCTATTTTGGAACATACACAAAACCCTAAAACATCATCTAAAGTGGAACGGAGGGAGTAATATTTTGCAATCAATACTTTTAACCACAAAGAATTGTATTGATACCGATCTACACAACTAATCAATCCAATCTACTACAAGGATAAACCGATTAAAGTTGGATCCTCTATACCGAAACAAGTATTGTGCACACCAAAGATTATGAACCCCAAATCAAAAATCTTCAATATCTTCTTTGTCTTCAAATCTTCTTAGATCTTCAATAAACACCTTCACACAATAACTTGAATCTCTTGTGATCAATCACGCACAGAACGGAGTCTGTTAACAATGGATTATCACAAGACGTCTTTAGATCTACAAACAGTCTAAAGATCCCTGTCGAAACTTCGATCTAGTTTGAGTGAATCTTATATCAGAAGAGAAAATTCTCAAGCATAAACAAACTAGGTGCAATCAAAGTTTAATCACTGTTAGTCAATCAAATCAATCGAAAACACAAGATAAACCGCAATTATCTAGTTTCCCACCAACGGTACTAATAGAGCTTCTCAATCCCAAAGAAGACTTTAAACTGAGTGGCCGTAAGAGATTTTGCCTAATTAGGTTACTCTCCTCTCAGAATAGGCGGCTTCACCAGTAACAACACAACCGAAGAAGTTTGTTGTCACGAAGGATTAGTTTGCTAGAAATGCAAACTTCAAGTATTTATAGACATGAAGTTTGGACACCAAGGAATTTCCAAAACCGAAAATATTCTCAAGATATGCAATATATTCCAAATTCAGTATCCATAATTCCTGGAAATTCTCTGTCCAAAATAATGACCGAAAATCTCTTTGGAAAATCTTCAACTAGTAAATGCACATTACTAATTCTCGTTTTCCTAAAATAAAATTAAAAACCTTAATTAAAAGATTCTTAACTTATTTATGTTTCGATCATGGGATTCTCTTCCTTTAGCTATTAAGGAATAACTTTGAACAATTAAATATAAGCGTTACTGCACATGTTCAAAGTATGTCGACATCCTTACTCTGTAAGTCCTCTTTCATACTTATAATCTTGAGACCAATTTGCCACACTTCCAAACAAGTTTAGAATTGGTTCATCTGACTTTCAAGAACTATGTGATTGATCAAGAACACTCAATCACCAATCATGGGTTTAACGGTTCTACCAAAACAAGTTTCGGTTCTACCTCCATGTGAGTATTGTGCATAGTCACACTAGCTTTCCAAAATTCGGTTGACTAGGTACTAGGATCGGTTCCCCACATATATATGGTATCTAACTTGAAAGTGTTGCACATGTCCATAGGATCGGTTCCCCTTTCTGCAAAAACATGTTGCACCTCATGCAAGGATTGATTCCCCTTTGTGATGTGTTGCACCTCTTACTAGGATCGGTTCCCCTTTACCCAGAGTCGGTTTTACACAAAATCATAAACTCGATCATACCATCTCAGGTGATTACTTAAGATCGGTTTCACTAATAAAAGTCATACTAACACATAAGTCAGGCCTTTGTGAATAGTTTTACCAAGAACACAAACAAGTCATGAGCGGTTATACTAATCACATATATTGGTTGTTCACAAGATATGCAATGAATAACAATACCAATAACGCCTGGTGATTTCCTTTTCGATTCACTGAACAAGTTCATGAATTTACTTCCTTAAAACACATGTAAAACATTGTTTCCTAGGATGAAATCCTCACCTCATACCCATACATAATCACAATAGCATTTAAACGATTATGTCGATGTCTTATCTACAAAGTTTAATGGTTAAGCAATTGTTGATGGGTGAAAACTACTCCTGCAGAATTTGGTAATTTGGGGTGTGGATGAGGAATGAATCTAAACCTTCAACAAATACACTGCGCGGTGAGTGCTTGTAGATTCGAGAGATCAATCTGTGCAAGTCCGGCCTAAACCAAGAAATGGCCGTTCCAGGACTTGTTTCGGTCACAAAGTGAAGGAGATGGGGTTGATCTTATGGAGGAAGCGAAGAAGGTGTTGAGATTGTGAAGGTGTTGGCTTGCTTATGACTTGTAACAGAAAGATGAGCAAGCTTACGGTTGATGCAAGCAGTGCTCGAGTGTTTGAATACGGTTTTTGTATTAACACTTGGTTTCGTAAATGTCCGAACTTGTGTTGTTCTGTCTCTTGTTTGAAATAGGGCGGAGAACCTATTTATACAAGTCATTGAGCCTCATTCACGTTTCTTGTGGGAAGTGGAGGTAGTGGAATGATGGAGTAGTGGAGTTGTGTGTCGGTGATACACGACCGGTCTTGCCCACTTCTCCTGTTCATCTCTAACCGCCCATGACTTCCTAACACGTTCTTGTGATGGCGCGTTGCACGCCGCATCAGTAAACCGCTGAGACCAATACCCCAAGTATGTATCCCCGATTTTTGTGACATGATTGATGTCTCGGAATGTGGATCGTGGATCCACGAAAGGTAGCATGTAATCTTTGGATTGAATAACTGCGTTATTGAGGAAATTGATACTTGTAAAGTATCGTGTGTATTTTATGCGAGTCTTTGCATTGTGGTGTGGTAAGGCGATGGGTAATGACGCCTCATCGACCAATTGACTCCTGACCAGGGTTGTATAACCAAGCTGGTGAAGTTGGACGGATGAGATGAGCTTTGAGACACTCATCTGCGACCGTTAATGAATATTAGGTTTTTTGAAGAGGTGCGCAAGCATCACTCTTCAGCTTGGTCGAAACCAAGTATGGGAAGGATTTTGGAGAGGATCGACCATACATGCGTGTAGACGGCATGATGGTGTAGGTGCATGTATTCCGTTCCCTCACGAAAGCGCGATCTGGGCCACTCAATTTGACCGGCAAAGAGGAGTGGTCGAGATCGATTTTGCGATAAGAGTTTGATACCGCAAGAAGCCGCGCGCCATACTCTTTTTCGCGCGTTTTCCAAGACGACCTAGCTTGGTCGGTCTTGGCCGGTTGGTTTGGCGTGAAGATGGTAGGCTGATGTTCACGCCCATGTCTCACCGTCCCATGAAAACGTGATCTAAGCCACCCATTCGTCCGGTGAAGTTGAGTGGTCGAGATCGATTTGCAATTTGGGAAGTGTATCCACGCATGTTTGAGCGGGCGTTTTGGATTGGCCAGGCGTGATATGCCTTGGCCGACCGCATGAAGAGGTAGATGGGCCCACGGTGGTCATGCTGGTATGACCGGACCTGCTTAATCTAATCTGTGACCCTCCATTCGTGCCGGAGAAGATGGACGCGCGTGATGGCTTGAACCCTAATTTTGGCTTTCAAAGCCGCGCGACCATGCTATTTCAGGCGGACGAATGTGTTGTAACCAACCATGGTTGGTTTTGACCGATTGGTCAAGTGTGTAGGCGGTCACATGGTGATTGTGTCGACATGCTCCGGGCCCTTTGAGTCTGCATCAAAACCCTCCATCTATACCTGCGAAGATGGATGGTTGAGACCGTTTTGCGGCACATGTAATATGCCGCAAACCCTAATTTAGGGTTTTCCGCCCATAATGCTTGGTATGGACGGTTTCTTGGCAAGCAAAGGCCAATGGTCGACCATGCGGGGTCGGTAGTGTGTGTATTCCATACCCGCTGGGGGTGATGGAATTGATCTGGGGTCGTCCAATCATGCTTGTGGAGTTGGATGACTGCGATCGGATCATATCCGGACTGATATGGTCGGTCTTAGGATGCTCAATCGGGCTAGTATAACACACCGAGAGGGGCTCAATCGGGCTAGTATAACACACCGAGAGGGCTCGGGCTAGTATAACACACCGAGAATCGGCCGCACGGGTATTTCGTACATGGTTTCATTATAGTGCTTGGAGGTTCGTGTTACTCGTAAGGGTAACACTCGGTCGTCATGCCACACCGATAATGAGTACAGAAATACAAAGGTCGATATGAAATTCACGAGAATGGGACTTGTTGCTACAAGTTCCATTCTTGGTGAATCAAGTGAGGGAGTATCCAACACTTATAGATGGCTTTATCTTTTACAAGATGTCGCGCATGATTTTCTCTGGTTTTTACAAATATAACCTTAAACGAAAATCCACCATCAACATTAAGTCCCCCGCCTAGCACATAATGGTTACACTATTGTGTGGTAGGCATGAGATGGTGTGATTAAAGATAAAACTTATGAGGCAAAGTTAGATGTTACCGTGGAGGGACGGGTCATCCTGTCCTTGGAGTATGTCACGTTCAAAAGGCATATAGGAGAGTGTTTCCCTAGTATGATGTCGGCCTTGCTGCTTCGATCGGCCTTGCTATGCCCGCTTGGTCGAGGGGCCTGCTTCACTCGATCGTGGGGTTGTGCCTAATCGACGGATCGCTGCACTCCGCTTCGTTCGTGGGGCTACTGCGCCTGCTTGATCGAATGTGGGCTTGTTGTGTCTTGATTGAACGTGAGTCTCACCCACATACGCCTGACAGACTTGAAGCTTGTACCGGTCTTGAAACTTGTACCGGTCTTGAAATCAACACCAGACTAAAATTTGTACCGGACTAAAATTTTTACCGGACTTGAATGGTGTTTGGACCGGCCATTGTGTGCTCCGATGTGAGTTGTGTCTTGCCGTGTGACTACATCTCTCCTGTATTTTCATACAAGTTCTAACTCCTGTCTTTTATTTCATTGTGGAAGAAAAGAATCCCTGTTGAGATGTCTTCTGGAGATAATGCTGGTGCCAAGTCAGGAGGTGTTGAAAGCTTCAAAGATATGCCGAACATTGATGATGAGTTGTTCACCGCGCCTTTTCAACTATAGGAAAATATCTCATTCCACAAGATAACTCTTCTCCTATCAACTTTTAGGTTTTTCATGCTCCGCTGGGCCCTTATGGAGGATGGATGAGACGTATGTTGAGCAATGAGTACATCAAAGATAACTTGATGCAGCTTGAGTGTTGAAACGTCTCGAGAGGATGTTAAAGTGGTTTCTGATGCGACCGTTGAGGTGGGTCCTGGAGAGAGTGTTGAAGAAGGATTCTGAAGCAAACGTGGGTCTCGGAGAGAGCGTTGCGGCAGCTCTTGAATAGACCATTGAAGCAGCTTCTGCTGGAGGGAGCGTTGAAGTGGCTTCCTCTTCAGTTCGATTACCTTTGCGAATCCATGATTCTTGGTGACCATCTTTCTCATGTTGAAGAGGTCCTTGATCGACGGTGAAGGAACTTCATGTCGAGCCTCGGTCCCCAAGCGTGGTTTACATGGTTTGTCCGTAGTGGTTGTTGTCGAGCCGGGTATGGAATACCTTGGACGTTGTTTCATCATTGTGGGATTCGTGCACGTGGTACCGGAGTTGGAGTTGATGGACGCGCATGATGTTGTATCTTGGTGGTTTTCTCTTCTTTCGCTTCAAGGAACCGCTTACGTAATTTGAATGTTGTATCGCTTTGTTGGTGAGATATATGCCCCTACAAACATTATGAGGCTCTTTCGGCAGGCCTGGTTCTTTCTATCAGGGCATATGTTGTTGTAGATGAGCGTTCAACAGCTCCAGAGGATGACCAAAAGCGCGGATTCTCCAGTATAGCGTGATAGACATGTACATTTGTCCGATAAAGTGACTCACCCGGATCTTGTTCGACCAGCCGATAGAGTAACTCGCCCGGATCTCTCTCGATATGACGGTTGGACATCGTTATCTTCTTGAGGCTGCTCCCTTGAGGTATCGGCTCCAGTGGAAGATTACCGTCATAGAGCGGTTATACGTTGAACCGGCACTCTTTAAACCAAATGGCAGCATGGTATAATAAAAATTTCCGAGAGGAGTTCGAAAAGATATCTTACTTGCATCATGCTCGTACATCCTTATCTGTTTGTAGCCGCTACATCCATCCATGGAGAAGAACATGCCGTGTCCGCTGGTTGTATCTATTAACATGTCGATGTTAGGCAGATGAGGATCGTTTTTGAGCAGACACTGTTCAAGTCTCTCGAAGTCTATGCAGCACCCGATCTATCCATTTTCCTCATGTATGAACTACAAATCGTTTAACCGACTTGGATACGGGTATGACATGTATATGATGGGTGACCAATTTTCATCGGCATTTCTTCATATCTCCAAGCAAATATGTCCTGGTACTCTTTGAGAAGTTGCACGAGCTTCGTGCGTTTATCCTTACACAAGGTTGAGCTGATGGAGATAGGCCTAGGAGATTCCTCAACGATTTCAATTTCATCAGTTGTAGAGTTGGTGCCATCTTGCATTTGTTGTGGAGCATCTAGCACTTGCTCTTGTGGTTCGTTCTTTGTTGTAGCATTCCATTAGGTGGAGAGACTGAGTAACAGTCTCCTCTGCTGATAATGGCAGTGCCGGTATACCGTTTTCCTTTCTGGTCACGACTCGCCATAAAAGTTCGTTCCCTCCTCGTGTGAACGTGGGTTGTGGCTTCACAGTATGGAGAAGAATGCTTCGTCAGCAAAGATGCATCGTGGGTACTAGCCCTCAATGATGCAAGTCGGTCTTCTTCCTGAATTGACGCCCACATGGGGAGTGGGATGCAACGAACTTGTTCGATTCTTTCCACGGAGCTTCTCCCGTATGTGCTTGGTTTGGTTTCCCTCGAAGTCCGTCATTGTGGTAGGCTTCCGTACGGCCTTGCCCCGGGAGAGCCTTGGATGTTCCGAGAATCTTGAGAGTAATGAAGACGATCCTGTGTAGATAAGGGTCATCTTGAACTCGAATCCTTGATGCGTGCGGTGACATGTAGGTCACGGTCGTGACCTTCCTCTCGGTTGATAGCAGCAAAACGTCTCCGCGCCGATTCTTTGAGAGATGTGAAAGTTTGCATAAACTTTCCACTAGAGAAACCGCTTCCCGATCCACCGGCCTCGGTTCATAGTGAAACTATTGACTTGAGGAAGGTCGTTGTGAGGATCGGTCCCAGTGTAGGAGCCTCCATGACAGGACCGGGCGAACCGCAGTGAAACTATTGACTCGAGGAAGATCGTTGTGAGGATCGGTCCCAGTGTAGGAGCCTCCATGACGGGACCGCTCATATCTGATGTCGCTTCTTTGATCAGGTCCTTGTAGGTCCGTGCCATTGAAGTACCTTCTCCGGGGCATTGAATTCATTCCTTGTTGGCTCCAGGGGCTATTGCGGGTCATGTGGAAATCGATCGTTAATGTCTTAAGAAAAGTGAGTACCTCTTTCCGAGTTGCGGCCATATCCGTTTGAGTCTTGACAAGAACTTCCCTTTTCCATCAAGTCTGCAATAATGGGAGATGGTCCTCCTCTCGCCCCTCCGGTTCCTCGTCCCGATGAAGGAGTGGAAGTTGTTGCTCCGGTGACTAGGAGGTGTTACACTTGATGAGATGCCAGGACTTGCACTGCTCGGCTCAGTGATGGGAGGTGTTGTAATATCACCGCCGAGTGATCGAATTGAACGTTCCCATCCCTCGTACTCACGTGTTACTTGATTGATCTCTCCTTCCTCAAGCGTTTCCTCACGGCTTCGACAAGGGTCTTGAGATGTAAATCTTCCAGCAGGGATCCGTAAGCTGCAGGCTCCATTTCTTTATCCGGTAGACGTTGTAGTACTCCGGACAAGTCCTCTCCTCTGTGGAGTTGCCTCGAGTCTTCGTCGGCTGGACCATGTTGTTCGTCTTTCCTGAGTCTCCAGCGGTTGCACGCTCTTTTGCCTCTCCACCGGTAAAGGTGTGACTCGACTAAGGATTCAAAGCATTTCTTGCACCGCTTGAGTAGATGCATGCCGACCCTTCTTGTAATTGTCTTGCTATATCATTCAAAAGGCGGAATGTCTCGCTCGTCTTCTAGTGATACCGGTTTGATTTGCCAAGACATCCTCCAAGCATTCTAGCTACACTTCCCATGGTATCTCGAAACGCCCGTGGTTTCGATGAGGATGCATCGTGAGCCGAAACCGAAGAATTGAGAATTCAAATTTTTTGCAACCGATAGATCAACCTCCCACCGTGGTCTCCAATTGTTGATGGGTGAAAACTACTCTGCAGAATTTGGTAATTTGGGGTGTGGATGAGGAATGAATCTAAACCTTCAACAAATGCACGCGCGGTGAGTGCTTGTAGATTCGAGAGATCAATGACCGTGCAAGTCCGGCCTAAACCAAGAAATGGCCGTTCCAGACTTGTTTCGGTCACAAAGTGAAGGAGATGGGGTTGATCTTAGGGAGGGAAGCGAAGAAGGTGTTGAGATTGTGAAGGTGTTGGCTTTCTTATGACTTGTAACAGAAAGATGAGCAAGCTTACGGTTGATGCAAGCATGCTCGAGTGTTTGAATACGGTTTTTGTATTAACACTTGGTTTTTCTGTCTCGTCTGAACTTGTGTTGTTCTGTCTCTTGTTTGAAATAGGGCGGAGAACCTATTTATACAAGTCATTGAGCCTCATTCACGTTTCTCGTGGGAAGTGGAGGTAGTGGAATGATGGAGTAGTAGAGTTGTGTGTCGGTGATACATGACCAGTCTTGCCCACTTCTCCTGTTCATCTCTAACCGCCCATGACTTCCTAACACGTTCTTGTGATGGCGCGTTGCACGCCGCACGCCGTAAACCGCCGAGACCAATACCCCGTATGTATCCCCCGGTTTGTGACATGATTGATGTCCGGAATGTGGATCGTGGATCCACGAAAGGTAGCATGTAATCTTTGGATTGAATAATCTGCGTTATTGAGGAAGTTGATACTTGTAAAGTATCGTGTGTATTTTATGCAGTCTTTGCATTGTGGTGTGGTAAAGCGATGGGTAATGACGCCTTACTAACCAATTGACTCTGACTGTGGTTGTATAACCAAGCTGGTGAAGTTGGACGGATGAGATGAGCTTTGAGACACTCATCTGCGGCCATCGTTAATGAATATTAGGTTTTTTGAAGAGGTGCGCAAGCATCACTCTTGACTTGGTCGAAACCAAGTATGGGAAGGATTTTGGAGAGGACCGACCATACATGCGTGTAGACGGCATGATGGTGTAGGTGCACGTATTCCGTTCCCTCACGAAAGCGCGATGATGGGCCACTCAATTTGACCGGCAAAGAGGAGTGGTCGAGATCGATTTTGCGATAAGAGTTTGATACCGCAAGAAGCCGCGCGCCATACTCTTTTTCGTGCGCGTTTTCCAAGACGACCTAGCTTGGTCGGTCTTGGCCGGTTGGTTTGGCGTGAAGATGGTAGGCTGATGTTCACGCCCATGTCTCACCGTCCCATGAAAACGTGATCTAAGCCACCCAATTCGTCCGGTGAAGTTGAGTGGTCGAGATCGATTTGCAATTTGGGAAGTGTATCCACGCATGTTTGAGCGGGCGTTTTGGATTGGCCAGGCGTGATATGCCTTGGCCGACCGCATGAAGAGGTAGATGGGCCCACGGTGGTCATGCTGGTATGACCGGACCTGCTTAATCTAATCTGTGACCCTCCATTTGTGCCGGAGAAGATGGACGCGCGTGATAGCTTGAACCCTAATTTTGGCTTTCAAAGCCGCGCGACCATGCTATTTCAGGCGGACGAATGTGTTGTAACCAACCATGGTTGGTTTTGACCGATTGGTCAAGTGTGTAGGCGGTCACATGGTGATTGTGTCGACATGCTCCGGCCCTTTGAGTTCGCATCAAAACCCTCCATCTATACTGCGAAGATGGATGGTTGAGACCGTTTTGCGGCACATGTAATATGCCGCAAACCCTAATTTAGGGTTTTCCGCCCATAATGCTTGGTATGGACGGTTTCTTGGCAAGCAAAGGCCAATGGTCGACCATGCGGGGTCGGGCGTGTGTATTCCATACCGCTTGGGGGTGATGGAATTGATCGGGGTCGTCCAATCATGCTTGTGGAGTTGGATGACTGCGATCGATCATATCCGGACCGATATGATCGGTGCCGGATGCTCAATCGGGCTAGTATAACACACCAAGAGGGGCTCAATCGGGCTAGTATAACACACCGAGAGGGCTCGGGCTAGTATAACACACCGAGAATCGGCCGTACGGGTATTTCGTACATGGTTTCATTATAGTGCTTGGAGGTTCGTGTTACTCTGTAAGGGTAACACTCAGTCGTCATGCCACACTGATAATGAGTACAGGAAATACAAGGCTGATATGAAATTCACAGAATGGGACTGTTGCTACAAGTTCCATTCTTGGTGAATCAAGTGAGGGAGTATCCAACACTTATAGATGGCTTTATCTTTTACAAGATGTCAGCGCATGATTTTCTCTGGTTTTTACAAATATAACCTTAAACGAAAATCCACCATCAACAGCAATAAACCTTGTATTGTATTCCTTAATACTATGTATATCTAGAGTGTTCATGCTTCGCAGTTTTGTTTTCAATATGCACGACTTGAAAGATACGGTAAGGAATGAAACAGTTCAAGTCAAATATCACTAACCTCAAGTGGAAGGATGATGTTGTCGTTGTATCTTCTTACTTCTTCACTTCTTCAAGTCTTCGCAATACTTGTAATGTCTCATATCCTAATACTTTCAAGCTAACCTATACAAAGTTGACTCTAGTACATAATCAAGCGACTCTTTAAATGAGTTTTGATTCACTAAAATATGACAACCAAACTTGACATACCAACGCTTGGTGGGTTCAACCGAGCTATTCTCTAACAATACCCTTATTATATTGTCAAGCCCATAATAAAAAAAAAAAAAAAATTAGGCCCAAAAATATTAAAGTATAGTGTGATGATGTTCCAACTACCTCCGACCACCATTGCCGCCAACCACCTCTGACCACAACCGCCAGCCACTGCCTCCGACCACCTCCGACCACCACCGCCACCGACCACCTCCGTCAAACCACCTCCGACCACCGCCGCCGCCAACCGCCACTGACAACCTCCGTTGTCAGCCGCCTCCGCCGCCAACCACCTCCCGCCACCACCGCCGACCACCAACAACATATGGATTGTACACAGAAGTTACACATGCATATGGCATCTGTATCCAGAAGTTACACATTCATATTACATGTTTAATGCAATGTTACACTTGTATATAGATGTGTACTCAGTAGTTACACATGTGTACGTAGAATTTACACATGCGTATGACATGTGTAATGAGAAGTTACACATGTGTATCTAGAAGTTACACATCCATATGACATGTGTATCTAAAAGTTACACATCCATATGACATGTGTAATGAAAAGTTACACATGCATATGGATGTGTACTCAGGAGTTATACATCAAAACTACACATACAAAAATACATGCATTACTTTATTATTCATTTACAATAGTTTGTCCGTTCAGGTTAGATAAACAAAAATAAAGAAACAAAATCTATAATAAAAAACAGAAGGGGTTTTTGAGCCTTGGACGGTCGGATAACATTTTGAGGGACAAACGCTGCATCCGGCCATCCCAATCTCATCCTAGCAAAAGACATACGACAATCGTGGTATTTGTAACCTCTTTCATTATGAACCAAAATTTATTGACCTTTAATTAATTGATCACATCATAACTCAAAATATTAATTGAAATATTGAATGCAAAAATAAGAGGTTAATGGTTTCATGTATAAAATATTATAATAAAATCATATATGCATTAGTTAGATTTAGTGGTGGCAAGGTAAGTATGATGAGAAGTGATATACATGTATCCGCTATTACTTGAATAATTTGGTCGTTAGATAATTTATTATGTTAGCATGGCCATTATTTTGTCTTGAAACAAAATATAAAACTTTCTCGGAATTGAACGACTAAAAGGCTAGAAAAAAAAGTACATCATTCGTAGATCAGATTAAAACAATGTCGTTATGACACAAGTTATTCTAGATTAGATTTGTAATCTCCTTCAATTATGGATATATGCATTTATAATTAGTTCCTCGCCAATTAAAAAAAATTAATGTGCCAACAAAAAATTCGTACCAGTTAAATGCTACAACTATGTAAACTCATATTTTTTATTCAAAAAAAGATTGGGTCATATTTTTTTAGAACGAATTGCCTACCTTCATCAACCTACAAAGAACAAATAATATTAAAACATTTGCGGTTACAACATGTAAAACCCTTATATCTGCCTTGAAATAAATTAATTGTCCTTCATCAACCTGCAAAAAACAAAGAACGAAGAACATTATATTAAAAAATAAAAAATTCATTTTCATTTGACTCATTTTGTTTTTCTTGGAAATAACCAAAAAAATAAAAATAAATATATACAATTGAGATCAACCCAAATAATGAATCGCTAAAACTTTTCACTTCAATCATAGCCTAATTTTAATTTTACAGAAAAAAGAAATGTTATTTTAAAGCTTATAATTGGCCTAGCTAGGACACGTAGACTCGCAAGTTTGCATTCTTTGCAGCCTTGCAAGTGGGACAACAATCTAGCTTAAAATAATATTCCTTTTCAAATCTGACACTGAACCCATAATCTTTTCATACACCACCCTGGCTTTTAGGGTGATTTTCTTTTTCCTCTACATCTGCTAGATTTATTTATTTTTATCTTCTTGATCCCGGTTGTCTTTTCCTCCATAAAAACACGATTGAGCATCTCCATCTAAACCTTCAGTTATTGACATATCACTTTCATCAAGTCTTTCTTTATTATCATGATTCACCTTCAGCTTCTCAACTCCTGATTTGATGTTGGAAATATCGAATATCAAAAACGTGCATAATGGTGTTATATTTCGTCCGGAAATGGTTGCAAATATGGATGAAGTTTCAGCACAATATTCTGAGAAGTTTCAGCATAATATTTTGAATGCAACACAACAGTATCATAGACCACCAATCTTTGGGGATCGACTAAAGATTGTAAGGGTAATCTTTGAGGATCGACTAAAACTAAAGATATTTTAGGCAAATTAAAACAACGTACCTGGCATTTTTATCATAAATTATTATTTTAATCAATTCTAAGTGTAACCGAATTTATAATTATCTAGATGACAAATATGTAAACAAGTTCTCATGGGTCAAAATAAGTCTTATTATAGTTTGTAGTATTTATTTAAATTTTTATGACCAAAAATTATTATGTCTCATGCTGTGCCGTTACGGCACGGGTTATTTCTAGTTATAGAACAAAGTAGCTTCAGAAGAACCCATTTTGTAGCCTTTCTTGATAAGCTGAACTGGGATTTTAATTTCGACAGTTCCCTTGTTAATATTGGTTGGAATGTCGAGAACCTAAAACAGCAAAGTTGCTTAGCCAATAACACATAGTAATAAAAAACTGAAAAACAGTATACCGTATCAACACTAACCCTAAAGAACATCAAAAACAACAGTAATTACGGGAAAAAAAAAAAAGTGAGTATAAGCCACTAAAATCTTGAAGTGCATTCATGTTGATCTTTAAGAGTCTTAAAATATATATGTGAATCACTCATGCAATTAAGAGCCTTGATTATATGAATCTAATAAACACATTAACCAAACCTAAATCCAAAAAGCAAAAGTGATCTAACGTATACCTTATATTTGTTGACTTCTTCGCTAACTTCCTTCAAATCTCCTTTGGTAAAGATCATCATGAATATCAATGGATAACCACCAATTCCAACAGTACCACCAGTACAACATCAACACACAATAAAACCAGTCAATAAACAGAACTACGCATCATTTTTGTTCAATCAAACTTTTACACATCTAATTAGCATGTGTAACTAGCAGTTACACATACATATGAGTAGTGTAATTAGAGGTTACACATGCACATAATTTGTGTAACTAGGAGTTACACATGCACATAATTTGTGTAACTAATATTTACACATACATATGACTTGTGTGCTCAACAATTACATGTTTAATGCTTCAAAAACTACAGGAAATGTATAATAAGGCACAAGGCTGACCTTTTAACATTTTGGACAAACAACTACACTATTTAAGGTAAATACTTCATAAGCCAACACACAAACTATCCAACAAGATGCATGTAGTATAAAATGTACAACAAAGCCTCCATGAGAAACAATATTATAAATCACCAGATCAGTTACACTTGACTCAAACATTCTTTACAGGAAAAATTTCCTCAGATAAATACCTGGAAATGTGGCAATCAAAATCAAAGTTTATGGAGTCATGTTTAATAACAACAACTCAACCAACATCAAGTTTTACAAACCTAAAGCTCACTCGACAACACCATACTCATACATGCTTAACCACTTTTGTGGTATCAATATCAACACCACCACTCCCTGCAATCCACACATACACGTTAACAATGTATAGAGTCGTTAAGAACCTTATTTTTCTGAAACTTCATTTGCTCAATATTATCCTAGCAATTGTAAATAGAAACACTGAAGATATACATTGCTTCATGTCTTAGCAATTGAAACTCAGAAACTTGCATTCATGGACAAGCATTATAAGATTATATTGAAATAAATTATAAATGAACACTAATCTTTTGCGGAGTGTACTAAAAGTTGTTCTCAGTTGCGCATTATTAGTGTGTGTATTCAAGTATCCAACTTAGGAGGTACACAAGTTTAGATAATCCTACATTATTGAGATGAATTCAATGCTATGTCGCTATATAACCAATATCCTAATTTAATTGAAATTTATAGATGCTCAATTTGACCAATATACTCGCCTACACTCCCATATATGTTACTAAATGTTATACAAAGCTACATACTCAATGTAGTAGATATAATACTCGGCAATTCCACCACTACCACCTAATCTGACTCCTCTACATAATCCTCCACCACTCACACTACCTCCAACTACAATACCACCATCAGCACCACCGCCTCTTATAAACCAGAGAATATCTTTCATATTGATAATTTAATTTACCAACAAAACATCAAAATTCCAAGACTCATACACTTGCAGAGTAATTTTTAAGTTTCAAACTACCCATACACATTAATGAAACAACACATAACATGTCATATTACCATAAATGTATACACGGATTACATCTGTTCACAAAAAATGCTGAAATAAAGCAAGTTATGTCAAATAAGAAAGCAGGAATCAGCTTGCTTACCGCTGACTTCAAGACATGCATGTTTGCTTTCCTTTGCTCTGCACAAAATAACACAAACCTTTGTGCATTCCTTTGACCTACACAAAACCAGTAGTGTAAGCCAACAACTAACATAAAATGGATGCATAATCACCTTATCTGAGGCATGTAATTGAGATCTAGAATGTGGTTTTCAATAATTATTATGAGGATATTTATTTATCATGCTAATTTGATGTGTATAGGAAAGTTATACAAGCTATCTATATGTGTAGATAAAAGTTACATGAGCTAATTGGATGTGTAGGCGCAAGTTACACATGCAAATTGGATGTGTAGACGAAAGTACACATGTTGTGCATAATCACATAACAAAATTCTTTGATTTGTGATTCTTATTCACAATTTCATCTGGTTTTGAAATTGTTTCAGCTTCAGATCTGTTCAAACAAATTGAACAACAACAATTAATGATCAAAAACATTTCATATCTACTCATCAACATAAGTATATGCGTATTCTCAAACCAGTAAATGAATTCACCTTCGTCCTTACAACTTGAATTAACCCAACAGAAGCAACATCTTCATCAATTGACTCCTATTTTCAAATCCAACACAAAAAAATCTACAAAATCAACAAATCAGATCAGGTAGAAAAAAAATTAAACTACTTTGTTTACGAAAATATTAAATGGGTAACATAGATTCACACATGAGGATTACAAATCTGGAGTTTGATTTTCTATCAGGTAAATGATATAAAAGATCGGTGGATTCTCAACGAAGAACCCTAAAAGTTTTGGGAACTCTTTTTCAATAAAAAATTAAAAATTTTAACTTAAAATGAAGAGAAATAGAAGGCGAAAGTAGATATGAATGCTAATCATAAATCAGATAATAAAACTGAACTGAAATCGAAGTTTTGGGTTTCGAAATCTTAATAAAAACTTCCAAAACTAAAACATGAACAACTATCATGTACTTGCCGACAAGAAGCATGCGCTGGATCCAAAAGATCCAATCATGTTGTCTAAAAAAGAGAAATTGGATCCAGTTTGATCCAATCATATAAAAAAAGAGAAGAAATTATTATTGTGTTGAATAAAGTCACTTTTGGTTCCCTTGTATATGCCAATTGATTTGATGCAAGATTCAAAGACTACGTAGCTCAACTGGTCAGATTAGGTTCATCTTTAGCAGTTGACCTTCGTACGATATGGGAAACATCAACACTTGTGAATATCCGCCAACATCTACATCTTTTCCATCTTCTTAATCTTTTCATTGTGATTGTGGTTTGTTAGTTTCCGAGATACAGGCTTGTTCAACTATCTAATTGAGTTTATTTACTAATAATATGAATTGAATTTGGTAAGGTACCTCCTCCTGTAGTCATTTTGGATTCGTTCATTGATTTGTCGCGTCATTGCATTTCGAGTTTGAAATATAGGTTTTGTAGGTATATCTCTTGTAAACCTTCACGAGACTATAACTCGTCCACTAGGGACAATTTAGGTTTAAAGGCTTGTTATTTATGCTAAAAGTGACCGTAGTCGATGTCATTTTAGTTTTTGTTGTGTATTTTATCGCTTTTGTTTGATTTGCTCGAGGACTAGCAAAGTCTAAGTGTGGGGGAATTTGATAGGTGTAGAATACACCTAATTTAATATATAGTATTTATGCTTTGCGAGTTTTCGTGTGAATTATATATCTTATGTTTGCTTTAGTTTATTAGGTACTCTGAGCCTTACGATTTAAAAAGAAGGGGAAATCACCCAATTTGGTTAAGATGGTGCTAAACCTGTCTTTTCATAGGGCAAACACTATCGGGAGCCCTGCAAAGGTTAAGAGCTAACCAAATACCCAGGTGGTCCTTGTCTAAGACTATGGGTGCATTTATCCATCCACCACTTATACCATAATTCAATCAAGAGAAGACATTTTCTCTTTATTTTGAATCGAGAAAACTAAACAAGAGCAAGCAACTGACAAGTCATTACATCGTTTGAGCCAAGGTTCTTGTGGTCGTTTGCCAAGGTTTAGGTTAGCCATTGAAGCCGTAATGAAGAAGGAACATGTATTCGAGTTTGTTTGGCCTAGAAACAAGGAGCGTAACGTCTGTTACTCCGTTGGTTATTGATGATCAATGGAGAGGATTAAATAAAGTTTCCAAGCACCGCAATCATAAGGGAAGATGGGTTAGCATCGAATACACGTTTGAGATGATCTCGGGTACATATTTACACCTATTGAATCGATTCATGGGGAGGAGAAAGAAGTTGGTCGCTATTGATGAAAATGGGAAGTATAAGGAAATAATTGAGCTACTAAATGAATGTATGGGTTTTGTTCTGCGTGTGATTGAATTATCGACACGTGGAAGGAGATAATTGGCATGAGATCAAATACACAATCAGTGACTATCAGTTGTCCATGCTACACACACTGTAGTGTTTGATAAAATGTCTCGAGCCGTCAGCGCTACTAGATATTCGGCTCAAGTTCGTTGCTGCCAGCTTATCGTCTCTGTGTTTTCCATTAGCTAGCCATGAGTCCTGGGTCCGTAATGATCTGGTTTTGGTACATGTTTCTAGCATGTACATAACAACATGGATTTAAGAAGACAAGAAATGAGCAGTCAAGGTCTAAATGGATTGCGTCAAGCTTGCTGCGCTCAACATCGCCCTGTAGAGTCACGTGCATGTGAATGCATAAAAGCAGTGAGCATATGACTATGAGATGCGGTTGCGAAGTTTAGCCGTAGAACAAAAGGCGACTCGATGCATTGACGAAGAGTCACTGGGAAGAGGTTGCTCGAGACTTAATTGTGAGATCGACATGGGACTGCACGGAGTGCGAGGACTCCGAGCCGTACTCAATTTATACGTGCAAGCTAGGAGCTAGGTCTGGGCAGGTTTTGTCTCTTAAGCTGTAATGATGGACATATCACAGAGTGGATACTGGAGTGATCGCTATTGTGTTTGTCAAATGCACGTAATGAGCTCGACATCGAAGTCCGTAGTCGAACGTCCAGGCAAGAGAGACAGGCCGAGCCGCGAGTTCTAAGCCGAAGACAGCGTCGTGTTGGCTCGAGGCTGGAGACTACGCAGTTTACTGGAACATGGCAGGCAGAATGAATGCAATACGTGAGCTTCGGATGAGCTATTGGTGACTTGATTTGAGCTCATGGAGAGCCGTGTTCTCGTGGTTGGTGCCTTGTGTCGGCAATGGAATCAGAGTGAGCATGCAACACGTCTCGTGAGCTTGAATGGGTGTCAGGCCCGAGAGGAAGTATGAGCAGTGCAAGTGCATGATAATGGCGCCGATGATTGAATCGAGTAATGTCAGGCTTAACGGGATGCTAGGCGTGTCGAGATTAAGTCATCAGCCTCAGATATCGCTGTGCTCGAGTACAAGATGTAGGAGTGGATTGGCTGGTGTTAGTGGTAACGACTGAGGTCACAGCATGGCAATCGGATGAACGTTACATGCAACATGGAGTGAGCCGAGTGGTCTGGTTGTGATGCAGTGGAGTGTATGGGCCGGTTGGGCACAGCGACGCAACGGGCAATTATGGCGCGGAAGACTCCGAGGGACGATGGTCGAGGTGCAAGGATGGATGCAATGGAAAAAGAAGCTCGAGATGGGAATGGACGTTGGCTTGCCGCCATGGATGTGGAATTACAGTGACGGTAATGGCAAGAAACCAAGTCACAGTAATTGTGCAAGTAAACGAGTGAAAATGGCGTACTCACGAGCATAGCCCTATTGGTTGAATTTAACTTGAGAAGATGGATGTTAATGATTCTTGTGAATCGCGAGGGGGTATGAGTTTGATGGAGTGAACTTGAGGTCGACATATGAGTCATGTCACGTTTTAGCGTTACAAGAAGTTTTCTGCTAAAATGGTTTTTGTGAATGGGACTCAGGCAGGCTAAAAGGGAGCTACTGTGGGCATCATTTACAGATAGTTTCTATGGTTCAAGGTCTGGAGATATTTTTTCCCGCTATTTTATTCCTGGCTGCTTTCTGACCGGATTCCCAACATGACGTCATCTATCTGTGTGCTACTTTTTGGACCCAAAATTTCCAGACTTATTTTCACACATGGGCTTGGGTTAATTACCTGAGATGGGCTTTGAGAAGGTTTGACCTAAATTGAATCAAGAAACATATAACAAGTCTTTCTCTAAACCGAGATATATCTCCATTAGAGACTTCTACTTGGGTTCTAGGTTTCGAAACATGATAGGTTTTCTTTCTTTCTATGATGATCTCCTATAACACAAGTAACTAAGTTTTTATTATTGGTTGAAGATGTAGTTGGATTTTGCAACCAAGTTATGATTTTTATGAATTAGTTTTCTCAATATTATCGCTTGATTTCTATTAGTTATAATAATTGCATGATTGATGTATTGCAATATGATTGAATGTTTGTTTAGTTGAGTCTAGAATTGATTGAACTCACATCCATATCTATAGCTATTTTAGGTTTTCATCGAGCGATAACCTTGAATACGAGTAGCATGATATGATTCTAGGTTGTAGTGATACATCCTCGTAGTCATATGTAGAAATTGACCTTTGTTCGAATTGTTTGCATAATGTATTACAATTGCATTGATTAGCCTATTTCGAAACTTAATGCTCCTAGGAATTGAACTTGATTAGCGCAAGGCGTTAGGTTATTCTTTAGGTAGATTTCACATACGCAACTCTAATGTGTGTGTTGATAACTTTGGAAATTACTGAGTATTCTTGCAATAAGGTATTCTATGGCTTTTGATGATAGCGAGATTAAATACTGAATTCTATTCATATATTCATAAACTTGTTTACAATTGAAGATGAAACCTTTATCCAATATTTCACATCCTTGATTTATTGTTACTTTTATTTGTTTTGCTTTTATTTTATTTACTTACAATCGTAAAATCCTCGGTGTTTTATATAGGAAACCATAACAATTTGACAACCTAGACCTCTCTGTGGGATCGATCCTTTCTTGCCCTTGCTATATTTATATTTTGAGTAGTAAGAAAGTGTAATTATATTTGTGACGCTACTGACAACCGATCATTTTGATGCCGTTACTGGGAGGCAGCGATTGTTAATTGTTTTTGGTTTCTTATTTTTGTTTTTAGTTTTGTTTTACTTTTTCTTATTCTTTGGTTCTTAACCGAGTTTTGAGAATCTCGCTTCGTGCACCAATTTCTATGGACTGAGCATATTGGAGCAATCAATACTGGCTTTCAACCTCAACAACATGAAAACTATCACCCTTATGGGGAATACAATCAAAACCAATCCTTTGGTTATGGTCAATATTCCACGTACTCTTTTAGTTGTTCTCATACATTCCAACCTTCTTACTGTGGGTATGTAAGTGAGCAACCACAAGGAGGGAGACTAGTTGTACTCCTATTAATTTTTCCTCTAGTTTGGTAGATGAAATGCAATAATTTATGGACAACGATGGAGTCAATTTGTGGACAACCCAAGCGTGGAACCAATTTCATCGATCGAATGTGCTCATAGTATGTTTGGCCCAATTTCGATCGTAGTTATGATCATCCACCCATTCAAAGGGAATATAATTGGCCTAACAATACTCAAGTAAGTAATTCTACTTTTTCTTTGTCGAATGAGCTTTACAAACAAATGGAACACTATATTCGGAATTTGATGGAACACTCCAAGAGCTTCAAAAAGGTGTTTCCACTTTAAGACAAGGCATTGAAGAATACAAGGAGGAAATGAATAATTATGTTGAAAAGGCGTAACCTTTGGGGACTTTTGTTGATATTTGTGTAGTTAACTCAACTCTTGATCGTAATAATGATCATTCACCTATTCAAAAGGATGAGTTCGAGATTAGCAACACTAAATTCAGCGAGGACCAATCTTATGTTGACTATGATAGTGATGATGATTATTATGAAAATACATTGCTTGAAACCAACTTATGGTGACATCCCCGAGGAGTGTACAATGGAGTCTTTTGCAATCAAGGTGAAGTATGACAAGAGGAATATGATGACATTAGTGTAGAGTTACTCAAGCATTGATCTTTATAATGATCAAGAACCTATTCAAAAGGTAGAGCTGAGGATGATGCAAATGAGTGTTCTAAAGAAATTCCTTATGGACAATATCGTATCGCAAAAGAGTATGTGCCTTACAACAAAGAGGAGTATGTTGAGAATGAGACCGCTATGACCAATATTATGGAAGACCCAATTGAACTTGCGAATGATTGTAATGATGATGTTTATGTCGAGACTTTGGTTACTGCGTAAACGGACGGAAGAATGGTTGCAAGGTTGATAGAGGACCATGATATACAAGAGGTGAATAATTCACTTGAGTTTTTCAAGGATGAAGAGGATTCCGTGATACAAGAGATTGTGCAAGGTTTGTCTAACCCTTTGCCTATTGTTTCTTCTCCTTTACCTCTTATTGGTTTGAATGTATGTGCTTCGAGAATATTGTTGAATGACTTTGTTTCTCGTTTTCCTCCATTAGAGATACTTGATTCTCATACTATGCAGGTTATGGAACAAGACACCGTGAAGTACTCCGACTTCTATATTCTTTATACACTTCCAAGTGTGACAAGAATAAGTGTGGGGAAGCTTTTATCTGCTCATAGCTTCGCTTTTGCTTTATATTACTAATATTTGTGTGAAGCTAGTGTTTGCAAAACAGTTCTATGGAAGGATCCCCAACTTTTCCGATTATTGGTGTATGGGGAATGAATTTTACAAGAAGCTAAGTCTGGTCATTGACTTTAAAACAAGCGCTAAGTGGGAGGCAACCCACCGGTTTTGTATCTTTATCCTTATCTTTTTACTTTTATGCATTTGCTTTTATCTTTATTTTCTTGTTTTTGCATATCATTTATGAATTTCCCACCTTGAACTTTCTTTGATGTATTCAATTTTACATTGAGGACAATGTAAAGTTTAAGTGATGGGGAGCATTTATATGTTTTAGTTTGTTTTATGCCTTAAAAAAAAATCGAAAAATAGAAAACCAAGAAAAATTTGTGCTTTTGAACTCCAAATCTAGAAACTTGTGCCTTTAGGATGACACCATTAGTGGATGGAACCATTTTGAATGCAGGAGTTGAGGAACCAATTAACTAAAAGGGACGAATATAGCTCGTAAATCACAAATTAACATGATAGTTGTTACCATATCTCTAATATCACCATATCGCATTCTATTTTTATTTTTCCATATTTATCTATTGTTCTCTAAGTGCTTTAGTGGGTCACTAAACATCGATGTGTTATTATCGCTAGGATGAAATAGAGTGATTGAGTTACTAGAAAAAGAGAAAAAAATGAACAAGAAAAAAAAATGAAAAATATATAAAAAAAAAAAAGACCGACCAATTAGACTCAAAACTGAATAAAGAATGACACTTGGGAATAGCAGAGATGTGTGAAACGTAGTCTCTGTCTCCGTCGCCTAAACAAGCGTGGAATGCAGATCCAAGGCAACTATCATGTACTTGTCGACAAGAAGCATGCGCTTGGATCCAAAAGATCTAATCATGCCGTCTTAAAAAAAAGAGAAATTGGATCCAGCTTGATCCAATCATATAAAAAAAAGAGAAGAAATTATTATTGTGTTGAATAAAGTCACTCTTGGTTCCCTTGTATATGCCAATTGATTTGATGTAGCATTCAAGACTCAGTAGCTCAATCCAATAGGATTAGGTTCATCTTAGCAAGTGACTCTTCGCATGTATATGGGAAACATCGAACACTTGTGAATATTCGCCAACATCTACATCTATATCCATCTTCTTAATCTTTTCATTGTGATTGTGGTTTGTTAGTTTCCTAGTATCGTGGCTTGTTCAACTATCTAATTAGAGTTTATTTACTAATATATGAATTGAATTTGCAAGGTACCTCCTCCCCGTAGTCATTTTGGATTCATGTCATTGATTTGTCACAAATAGACTGGAGTTCGAAATATAGGTTTTGTAGGTATATCTCTAGTAAACCTTCACGAGACTATAACTCGTCCACTAGGGACACCTAGGGTTTAAAGGCTTGTTATTTATGCTAAAATTAACCGTAGCCTCGACGCTCACTTTAGTTGTTGTATTTTAGTTTTGTTTGATTTGCTCTGAGGACCAGCAAAGTCTAAGTGTGGGGAATTTGATAGTGTAGAATACACCGTAATTTAATATCTAGTATTTATGCTTTCTTCATGAAGTTTTCTTGTGAATTATGTATCTTATGTTTGCTTTTGAGTTTATTAGGTACTGATTCTACGCACGTAATTGAAGGGGATAATCAACGACCTAACGTAGATGATGGTGCTAAACTGCATCTTTCATAGGCAATCACTAATCGGGAGCTCACAAAGGTTAAGAGCCAACCGGCCCCGGGTGGTCCTTGTCCAAGACTATAGAGGTGACTTATCCATCCACCACTTATAACCACAATCTCAACCAAGTAGAAGACATTTTCTCTTTTATTTTGAATCTCGAGAAATCTAAACAAGAGCAAGAGTCAAGCTGCATCGTTACATCTGTTTGAGCCAAGGTTCTTGTGGCCGTTCTTGCCAAGGTTTAGGGGTTAGCCATTGTAGCCGCAAGATTGGCTAAGAAACATGTATTCGAGTTTGTGCGGCTTAAAAACAAGGAGCGAGAACGCTGCATACTTCGCATGGTTATCGAGGATCACTGGAGTAGGATTAAAATAAAGTTTCCAAGCACTGCAATCATATGGAAGATGGGCGCCAGCATCGGTCACACGTCTGAGATGATCTGGCACATATTTACACCATCGAATTGATCTACCGTGAGGGAGAAGAAGTCAGTCACCGCCGGATGTTGGCGAGGAAAGTGGCTGGGAAATAATTGAGCTACTAAATGAATGGCGTGCTCTTAGTTCTGCAGGATTTTGAATTGATCGATACAGGTGTGAAGTAGAGATAACTAGGCGTGAGATCATCACACTCACCAGCACCATCGTTAGTCCGCTGACACACACTGTGTGTTTGATAAAATGTCCTGAGCTTCAACTGGGCTGCCACTAGATATCTGGGCACCAAGTTCTCAAGGTTGCCAGCTGGTCGTGCCTGTGTTTTCCATTAGCTGCAGTCATGAGTCCGTGGGTCCTGCAATGATTGGCTTTGCAGGCATGTTTCTTGCCGCTGCCGAGCAATAACATGGATTTAAGAAGACAGTGAAAGACGTAAGTCGATAGGTCGCAATGGACGGCACAAGTTGTGTTGCCTAATACCGCATCAGCAGAGTCATGTGGTTGCTGTGAATGCATCAGTGCTGGTGAGCATACATGACTATGAGATGTGGTTGTGAAGTCGAAATGGGGAATTGTGGCAAGCATCGACGGGATGACAGGTTTAATGGAAGAGGTTGTTTGAGATTTAATTTGAGATCGAACGGGATGTCAGCAGGGAATCACGTATTTGAATTGAAAAGGTGATAAGGCTGCAGGTGGTTTTGTCTCTGCTAACAATGATGAAATTCGTGATGGATATGGAGTTCGCCGTGTTTGTTAATGCATCACGAGGTTAGACATCGAGTCCTAATGAATCGAGAAGAGAGACAGAGAGCTGGAGTTCGTCACGAGAGTGTCACTGGAGATCATTTAGTTTATCTGTTGCTTTGCAGTAAGGTGAATGAATGCGCTTGCTATTGAAATGAATTATATCATAGGCTTGATTTGAGCTCAAGGATGGTTTCGTGTTCGGGTGGTCGGGCTGCCTTGTGTCGCAACGGAACTGGGTGATATGCAGACGCCTCGTGAGAGAATTGCGTCAGAATTGAGAGGAAGTATGGAGAAGTGCAAGTCGCTGACAACGGCACTGGCGTATTGAACTGAGTAACGCGGTCAATGGGTTAGAACGGGATGATTGTAAGTCAAGATGAAGTCGCAGTCAGCTGATTGTTGCGCCCTAGTACAAGACGACATGGTTGGTCATGTTAGTGGTGGGGATCGGTGTTGCAGGTAACTGCAGCCAGGTTACAACATTGAATTAGCTCGAGTCAGCTGCTTAGCAGACGCAGTTTTATAAAGGAAGACCGAGACGATATTGAGGTGCAAGAAGGATGAATTAAAAGTTGTTTAAGGGAAAATTGATGTCAAGCCACGCTATGGATGTGAAATTAAATGTAATGGCAAGAAACCAAGCCACGTAAATCAGCAAACGGAGAAATGGCTCGGTGAGCATAGTTCAGAACGGAATTTAATAAAGAACGATAACAATAATTCAAGAATCGCGAGGGGGTATGAGTCACGAAGAATTTATGGCTGGACATACGAGCTTAGGTCACGCTTTGGGTGTGCTACAAGGTAAGCGGCTAAAATGGTTTTGAATGTGGACCGCAGGAAGCTGAGCCACCGAAAGTGAAGACTTCGTGATAGCGTCAATGTTCAGGCCTTGAGATATTTTTCCTGGCCGAATTCCCACGGCGGACCGGATTACTAATATGACGCTATCAATTCCAGGCCACTCTTGGACCCAAAATTTCCAGACTTATTTTTGCCACATGGGCTTGTGACCACTGGTATCGGTTTCGAGAAGGTTCGACCTGGAATTGGAATTCGTTAAACATATAAATAAACAAAAGTCTTTCTCAAACCGAGATATATCTCCATTAGGAGACTTCTACTTTCTTCTAGGTTTAAACATGATAGGTTTTCTTTCTTGCTGGGCGAACTCCATGCCATGAGTAACTAAGTTTTATTATTGGTCAAGATGTAGTCAGATTTGGTAAACTAAGTTATGATTTTTATGAATTAGTTTTTCCTCAATATTATCGCTTGATTTACGAGCTATAATAACTTGCATGATTGAAGTATTGCAATATGATTGAATGTTTGTTTACCGAGTCCAGAATTGATTGAACTCACATCCATATCTATAGCTATTTTTAGGCCTTTTTACTCGACAAACTGAATACGCAAAGCATACGATATGATTCTAGGTTGTAGTGATACATCCTCGTAGTCATATGTAGAAATTGACCTTTGTTCGAATTGTTTCATGCAATGTATTACAATTGCATTGATTAGCCTATTTCGAAACTTAATGCTCCTAGAATTGAACTTGATTAGCGCATGCTAGGTTATTCTTTAGGTAGATTTCACACACGCACCTCTAATGTGTGTGTTGATAACTTTGGAAATTACTGAGTATTCTTGCAATAAGGTATTCTATGGCTTTTGATGATAGATAGATTAAATACGAATTCTATTCATATATTCATAAACTTGTTTACAATTGAAGATGAAACCTTTATCCAATATTTCACATCCTTGATTTGCGTGTTTACTTTTATTTGTTTTGCTTTTGTTTATTTTTATTTACACAACTCACAAAACCTCCGGTGTTTTATATAGAAACCATAACAATTTGACAACCTAGACTCTTCATGGATCGATCCTTTCTTGCCTTGCTATATTTATATTTTGAGCAGTAAGAAAGTGTAATTATATTTGACGCCACTGACAACCGATCAATTTAACGCCACCGTCGTGGGAGGCAACACAGTCAATTGTTTTTGGTTCTTATTTTGTATTTAGTTTGTTTACTTTTTCTTATTCTTCTGGTTCTTAACCTGAGCTTTGAGAATCTGCCACGTGCACCAATTTCTATGGACTTATATATCGATAATCAATACTGGCTTCAACCTCAACAACATGAAAACCATCACCCTTATGGAATACAACTGCAAACCAACTCCTGGTTATGGTCAATATTCCACGACACTTTTAGCGTTACTCCCATACATTCCAAACCTTCTTACTAATGGGGCATGGATGAGCAACCACAAGGAGGGAGAGACTAGTTGTATCCTATCAATTTTTCCTCTAGTTTGGTAGATGAAATGCAACAATTTATGGGCCAACATGGAGTCAATCTGTGGACAACCCAGCGTGGAACCAACTTCAATCGCACTCATAATGTGCTTACTAGTATGCCTCGACTCACTCGATCGTAGTTATGATCATCCACCCATTCAAAGGGAATATAATCGGCCTAACATACCAAGTTAAGTAATTCTACTTTTTCTTCGGCTGAATTTGAGCTTACAAACAAACGGAACACTATATCTGCAACTTGGATGGAACACTCCAAGAGCTTCAAAAAGGTGTTTCACTTAAGACAAGGCATTGAAGAATACAATGGAGGAAATGAATAATTGATGTTGAAAAAGTAAACCTTTGGGGACTTTTGTTGATAGTTCAGAAGCTAACTCAACTCTTGACTCGTAATGAATGATCATTCACCTATTCAAAAGAGATGAGTTCGAGATTAGCAACACCAAATCCAGCGAGGAACCAATCTTATGTTGACTATGATAGTGATAGATGATTGACAGTGAAAATACATTGCTTGAACCAACTCATGGCATGACATCCTCTAGAGAGTGTCACAATGGAGTCTTTGCGATCATGGCAATGTAGAAAAGAGAATATGGTCGACACTTAGTGTAGAGTTATCTCAAGCATTGATCCTACAACGATCAAGAACCTATCTCAACAGGTGGAGCTTGAGGATGATGCAATTCAGGTTCAGCGAAATTTCATGACAAACATGATCCGCAAAAGAGTATACGCCTAAACAAAGAGGAATATGCTGAGAATGAGACCAGCATGACCAATATTATGGAAGACCCAATTGAGCTTGTGAATGATTGTAATGATGATGTTTATGCTCTAGACTTGGCTACGGCAGAACGGATGAAGAATAGCGTTGGCAAGCGTTTGATAGAGGACCATGATATACAAGAGGTGAATAATCACTTGAGTTTTTCACATGATGAAGAGGATTCCGTGATACAAGAGATCGTGCAAGGTTTATTTAACCCTTTGCCATTGTTTCTTCTCCTTTACCTCTTATTGGTTTGAATGTATGTGCTTCAGAATATTGCTGCTTAATGACTTTATTCTGCGTCTTCTGCCATAGAGATACCTCTGATCTCACACTATGCAGGTGTCTTGGATCAAGAAACCGTGGGAGTTATTCACTCATATTTCCTTTATACACCTCCAAGTGGACAGCATGTGTGGGGGAAGCTTTATCCGGCTCATAGCTTCACTTTCGTTTTATATTACTAACATTTGTGAGCTAGTGTTTGCAAAAACAGTTCTATGAAGGATCCCCAACTTTTCGATTATTGGTGATGGGGAAATTAATCTTAGCAAGCTGGGTGCCGCCGTCGACTTTAAAACACAGCGCTAAGTGGGAGGCAAACCCACCTGTTTTGTATCTTTATCCTTATCTTTTGTGCTTTTAGCATCTGCTTTTATCTTTATTTTCTTCTGTTTTTGCATATCATTTACGGAATTTCCCACCTTGGACTTTCCTTTGATCGTATTCAATTTTACATCGAGGACAATGTAAAGTTTAAGTGCGGGGAGCATTTATATGTTTTAGTTTGTTTTAGATGCGCATTAAAAAATAACAACTCAAAAAAGAAAAAGAAAAAATTAGAAAAATTTATGCTTTTGAACTCCTAAATCTAGAAACTTGTGGTTTTTAGGATGACACCATTAGTGGATGGAACCATTTTGAATGCAGGAGTTGAGGAACCGACAATCAAAAGGGGGAAGAACATAGCTCGTAAATCACAAATTAACATGATAGTTGTTACCATATCTCTAATATCACCATATCGCATTCTATTTTTGTTTTTCCATATTTATCTATTGTTCTCTAAGTGCTTTGGTGGGTCACTAAAAATCGATTTGTTATTACCGCTTAGATGAAATAGAGTGATTGAGTTACTAGAAAAAGAGAAAAAAAAATTGAACAAGAAAAGAAAAAAAAATGAAAAAATATATATAAAAAAAAAAAAGAGACCGATCAATTAGACCAAAACTAATAAAAAGACACTTAAAATGCTTAGTGATGTGGAAAACGTAGTCCCCTGGTCACGTCAAACAAGCGTGGAATGCGTGGATCCAAGGCAACTATCATGTACTTGCCGACAAGAAGCATGCGCTGGGATCCAAAAGATCTAATCATGCCGTCTAAAAAAAAAGAGAAATTGGATCCAGCTTGATCCAATCATATAAAAAAAAAGAAGAAGAAATTATTATTGTGATTGAATAAAGTCACTCTTGGTTCCTCTTGTATATGCCAATTGATTTGATGTAGCATTCAAGACTAAGTAGCTCAATCTAATAGGATTAGGTTCATCTAGCAGAGTGACCTTCGTGACAGATATGGGAAACATCGAACACTTGTGAATATCCGCTAACATCTACATCTATTTCCATCTTCTTAATCTTTTCATTGTGATTTGTGGTTTGTTAGTTTCCAGTATTGTGGCTTGTTCAACTCATCTAATTAGAGTCTATTTACTAATATATGAATTGAATTTGCAAGGTACCTCCTCCTGTAGATCATTTTGGATTCGCTCATTGAGTTGTCACAAACACATCGAGTTGGAAACATAGTTTTGTAGGTGCATCTCTTTGTAAACCTTCACGATGACTATAACCTCGTCCACTAGGGACACCTAGTGTTTAAAGGCTTGTTATTTATGTTAAAATTAACCGTAGCCTCGACGTCACTGAGTTGTCGTATTTTAGATTTGTTTGATTTGCTCGAGGACTAGCAAAGTCCAAGTGTGGGGAATTTGATAGGTGCAGAATACACCGTATTTAATATCTAGTATTTATGCTTTCATGTAGATGCTAGTGAATTATATATCTTATGTTTGCTTTTGAGTTTATTAGGTACTCCGAGTCGCACGTACTTAAAGTAAGGGAAATCACCCAACTTGGTGAAGATGGTGCTAAACCTGCCTTTTCATAGGCAAACACTATTGGGAGCCTGGCAAAGGTTAAGAGCCAACCATCTCGGTGGTCCTTGTCTAAGACTATGGGTGCATTTATCCATCCACCACTTATACCATATCCAACTGCAACATGAAGACATTTTCTCTCTTTATTTTGAATCTGAGAAAACTAAACAAGAGCAGAAGCAACGACAAGTCATTACATCGCTTGAGCCAAGGTTCTCGTGATCGCTTTGCCAAGGTTTAGTTAGCCATTGAAGCCGTAATGAAGAAGGAACATGTATTCGAGTTTGTCCGGTCTGAAAAGCAAGGAGCTGACTGCATGTCGGTCTGGTTATCGATGATCAATGGAGAGGATTAAATAAAGTTTCCAAGCACCGCAATCATAAGGGAAGATGGGTTAGCATCGAATACACGTTTGAGATGATCTCGGTACATATGCACATCTACTCGAATCGATTCATGGCAGAGAAAGAAGTTAGCCATCAATACAAATGCTGGGAAGTATATGAAATAATTGAGCTACTAAATGAATGTATGGGTTTTGTTCTGTGGTGATTGAATTATCGATACAGGGAAGGAGATAATTGGCAGGAGATCAAATACAATTAACTGTGACCATCTGAATCTGCTAGCACACACCGTGTGTTTGATAAAATGTCCTGAGCTAACAATGCACACTAGATATTCGACTTCAAGTTCATGCCACGCATATCTGTCCCAGTGTTTTCCATTAGCTAGCCATGAGTCTCGGTCACTGAATGATCGGTTTTGGTACATGTTTCGCAGCTGACATAACATGGATTTGGGAAGATTAAGAAGATGAGCAGTTAAGGTCGAATGGATTGGTCAAGCTTGCTGCCTCAACACTGGCCCAGAGTCAGGCATGTGAATGAATAAAAGCAGTGAGCATATGACTACTGAGACGTGGTCATGTAGTTTGTATGTCGGTAACAAAAGGTGACCGATGATCGATGTGTCGCCGAAGAGGTTGTTTGAGGACTTGAACACTCTGAGATCGAAATGGGGATGTCGGGTGCAGGACTCGATGATTTGGAATTCGTGCAAGCAAAGGATAAGGCCGTGGCAGGTTTTGTCTCTCCCAAGTTAACAATGATGAAATTCAAAGATGTGATATGGAGTTCGGTCAGAAGCCTGTTAATGCACGATGAGTTAGACATTGAGTCTCAGAATGAATCGAGAAGAGAGACAGAGCTTTAGTGTTCTAAGCCGGCTGTAGTATGTTGTTTCAAATGAGACTACGAGCTTATCGAGTTGCCACAGTATGTGAATGAATGCAGCTGCTGAGCTTAATGAGACAGCAGTTTGATTTGAGCTTCAAGGAGAAGTCGTGTTCTCGTGGTTGTCATTTTGTGTTGGCAATGGAACTGGTGATATGCGCACGCTCCCCTGTGAGAACGGGTGCGTGTCTGAGAGAAGTATGAGAAGTGCAAGTTGCCGACAATGGCAAATGGCTTATCGAATCGGGAGTAATGTGTCGCCGGTTAGAATGGGATGATTGTGTTGAAGATGAAGTCATAGTCAAAGGATTTGCTACGCCTCGAGTACAAGATGGCTAAGGTCAAGTCATGCTAGTGGCAAATGACTTAGGTCAGCAGTAGGTAATCGTGCAGCAGGCTACAACATCGGGACTAGTCGAAACACTCGAAGCTAGTGTACTTGGTGTTTGGTGGAAATCGAGATGAGGTCGAGGCAAGGATGGATGCAATGGAAAGAAGTCAGAAGGGAATGGATGTTGGCTTGCTGCCATGGATGTGAACACAGTGAAGTAATGGCAAGAAACCAAGTCACAGAAATGGCCAAACGAGGAAAATGCCACTATGAGCATAGTTCCTATTGACGGAATTCGCTTGAAGCATGAATAGCAATAATTCTGCTGAATCCGAGGGGGTATGAGTCGGATGAAAGAATTTATGGCTAACACAAGAGCTACGTCACGCTTGGGCTGCATATGAAGTGTTGGCTAAAATGGTTTTTGTGAATGTGTGGACTGCAAGAAGCAAAGTGGTGCAACTGAAGTGCAGTCTTGGTGATAAGCCACGAAGTCGAGGCCTCGGAGATATTTTTCCTATATTGGATTTCGCTACATGGACCTGATCCAAGCGATGACGTCATAAATCCTGGCGACCTGGACCCAAAATTTGTGAGACTTATTTTCACACATGGGGCTTGGTGGACCACTCTGGAGATGGGTTTTGAGAAGGTTTGATTCCAATTGGAATTGAAGAAACATATAAATAGAAAATCTTCTTCAAACCGAGATAATCTCCATTAGAGACTTACTGGGGTTCTGTAGTTTGTAAAACATGATAGGTTTTCTCTTTCTTCTGCTATGAACCTATGCCATGAGTAACTAAGTTTTTATTATTGGTTGAAGATGTAGCTTGGATTTTATAAACCAAGTTATGATTTTTATGAATTAGTTTTCCTCAATATTATCGTTTGATTTTCATGGGTTATATTAATTGCATGATTGATGGATTGCAAATATGATCGAATGTTTGTTTAGTTAAGTCTAGAATTGATTGAACCACATCCATATCTATAGCTATTTTAGGTTTTCAATGAATAATAACCTTGAATACGAGTAGCATGATATGATTCTAGGTTGTAGTGACATCCGTAGTCATATGTAGAAATTTGACCTTTGTTCAATTGTTTATGCGAATGTATTACAATTGCATTGATTAGCCTATTTCAAACTTAATGCTCCTAGGAATTGAACTTGATTAGGCTTAAGGCTAGGTTATTCTTTTGTAGATTTCACATGCCACACGAAATGTGTGTGTTGATGACTTCTGAAATTGGAGTATTCTGCAATAAGGTATTCTATGGCTTTTGATGATAGAGAGATTAAATACTTAATTTATTCATATATTCATAAACTTGTTTACAATTGAAGATGAAACCTTTATCCAATATTTCACATTCTTGATTCATGTGTTTATTTTTATTTGTTTTGTTTTTTTTTATTTTTATTACACATTCACAAAAACCCTGTGTTTTATATAGAAACCATAACAATTTGACAACCTCAGACCTCTTCTCATGGGACTAGATCCTTTCTTGCCCTTGCTATATTTATATTTTGAGTAGTAAGAAAGTGTAATTTATTTTTGACGCTGATGATCGTGATTGTGTACTGGGCACGATAATTTAAGGCGTATAGGTCCGGGGAATTTATGCTAGGTTTTGGAAGTGTACTAGGTATGCGTACATGTTTCGCATACTTGCGAACCCAAACTCGACCGGGCTACTTAGGTATGCATACGTATGCATACTTGAGTGGTTAAAGTTATAAAATCGGTTTGTTCATGAACTAATACATTTATATATTAAGGAATGCATTCTTTGCAAACCGTGGCTATAATGTTCATGAATTGATTCGAGTCAATCAAAACGTTTTTGCTTCAATTGTGTTCTTGTATACTTCTATGAGAATATAGAAATTGAACAACTCTTTAACTAGTTTCATTTGAGTCATTTGAACTAGTTATGGTTAAGATGAATAATGTTGATATTTGAGTGTTCATATAACTAACCACTTAAATCATTTGTTGAACCAACATATGGTGTACGTTTAGGCACTAAGTTATTTAAACCTAAATGAAGGTACATTTCATTTGTGTATAACAAGCTAAGTTCGATCTAACGGTTGAAAGATATTATCTTGAGTCTAATCAAAGCCATCTAACAAAGTGAATATTGAATGCTTTGTTACCATGGCAACTTAGATTGCAAACCCCGATTTGAAAACTATATAAGGGAGAACTCTAGCAATCGGGAAACCTAATCCCCACACCTCTTGTGTGATACTAGTTGCGACTAGAGTCGATTCTCCTTTAACCTTAGGTTTTTCATAAAACCCTCGAAGGTTAACGACTTAAAGACTTCATTGGGATTGTGAAGCTGACTCCAACTATTTTCTCTATAGTTGCGTGTTCCGATATTACTTCTTCTATCGTGATTGAGTATTATCTTTGCTAAGATTTGTTTGAGATTTATCTCCGATAGGTAAGATTAAAAGTAGCCACAAACATCTTCGTCTCATCGTTTGTGATTCCACAATATCTTTTACGCTACCATACCATTAAGATTATTGTCGGTGATTGAAAATACTAGGGTCATTCTTCGGGCATTTAAGTCCGTTTATCAATTGTTCCTCGTGCACCTTGATTTATCAAAAGGCGGAACAAAAACTCTTTAGGTATTTCGTGAGAGACAGATTTATCTATTCCAATAGACTTTTTCGTGGAGACAGATTTGTTTATCAAGTCTTCGACTTTGGGTCGTAGCAACTCTTGGTTGTGGGTGATCGCCTAAGGGAATCAAGTGCGTAGAATCCCGCCGGGGTTCGAGACGTAAGGAGCACAATCGTACCTTGATCAAAGTGTGAGATTGATTAGGGCTCAACTTCGTGAGAAAACAAACCAACATTGAATCATATTTTGAGAAAATTTAATTTGTATGAAAATTATTTTTTATTTTCTAATGGAATTATTATTTTATACAATATTTGGGACCGATTAATGGTTAAGAGAACTTTTGAAATGTATTATATTATAATTTTATTGAATTTATTATTTTAGCACTAATGGCCCGTGTCGGGATTGAAAACTTTATTATTTTAGCGAAACTTTTATATTATCGAGTATTATTTGAAAAAGTTTTACCGTAGATCAGATTTTTAGGATAAGTTATTGCACATCATGATTTTGATTACGAATGTTACGTTGTTGGTGTACTTTCCTTAATAGCTTAGTTAGCTGTTACTTGATAGGCTATCTTCTTTAGATAATTACGTGTCTACAGGTGGTGGAGATAAGGCATGATCAAATGTTTTACAAATGACGAAAACTTGTTGAAAATCCGTTGCAATTCACGTGAACCTTAGGTTCTGTTAACAGTTCCTCGTATATGAAGCTTAATTTAAAAAAGATATATAGAATCAGTGAATGCTATTGAAAGTTCACTAGAGTCTTCTATTTTTTTTTGTTTTTATTTTGATTTGCAGCCAATTGATGATGATGCCGATGATTTTGTGTGACCTTGGACCGAGGTAGTAGTTACTGGGTCGGGATCACCTGTCCCCCATTTCGGTGTCTCCTCGTGTCCCACCGCTACCTATTCGACATGTGTCCACTTATACTTGCTTTAAATATGAAATTTGTGAACGATTAGGAAATTGAGTAATTAAAGGGAAAAAAGTTGAAAATATCTTGACTTACCATTTTTTTTTGTTAAAAATCATAAATTAGTTCTCCTCGTTGATGCCCCAAGATACTTGACTTAATTCTCCGTCATCCCGTTACCCTCATGTGCGTTCTTCATCTTGAATGTTCAAGACATTGCGAGTACGGAAATTCTTTAGTTTCATTCAAGAACAAGTCACACATTCTCGAACTCTTAAAAATGATAGTTCTTTGTTAAGTCTGCTAGTACCATGATAGCAATTTTAAGTTAAATTCAGCATTGATGGAAATCCAAACTGATAGTTTATCATCATCCCATGCTTTTGGTTGTAATAGTCTATAACATTGTCCTTGTTTAATCAGAACCTAATTGTATTTTTCGAAGCTACAAAATGGATCGAAAACTATGAAATCTTCATATGGATAATGATCAAGGAACACCTTCGAATAGTTGATCAAAGCATTGGTTGGCCTATTTTCTTTGAGGATGTTGAATTCATTTGAAGATTCTCATTAAAAGATCATGGAACACTTGTTGGTTTCATTTTTATGGTATATGTGTATTTCCATAATTCCTTGTTCTTTATACATGAAATCGTAAGGTGAACACCATACCCAAGTAACCAGATAAGAACATTTTTTGGTTTGGAATCGGGATCGTTTCAAGATTTTAACTTGAAAATGGTAAATTGAAGATATTTTTAACTTTTTTTCCTTTAATTACTCAATTTAGTCATTTGTTCACATATTTTATATTTAAGGTTAATATGAACGGACACATGTCAACCTTTAGCGCGTTGGGACACGAAGAGACACCGAAGTTAGGGACAGGTGATCCTGAGCCGTAGTTACTGGTTCGCTCATTGAAGAAGATATAAAGACTAATGATTCTAACTGTTTTTATTTAGATAATTAATAAGGGGAAAGCTACTTTTACTAGAGGGAAAGCTGACTTTAGTCTAGGTTATTTGACTCCAGGGTCATCACCGGGTGGAATTAAAATAAGCTTTCTCCCTATCAAAAAATACCTTTGTAGTTTAGTTTCTTATGCCATCGTTTAGTCTTCCGAACTAACCGTACGTACATATCCTATTTAACCCTAATTTTGGTTTTTTATTATTTAGTATTAACAAACCCTAGATAATATATCAAAATGCTTTGATTATTAATTTGATCCCGAGTGTGAAGTCCTAAAATGGAATAAAACTATCATATCCGGTTATTTGATGTGGAAGTAGAATAAAAGCAACAGGATGAAGAAATATTAGAAGAAAATTAATTGACTGAGGTATTTAACTTTTGTATACAATCTGCTCATTTTCCTTTTGTCCATGGGGTTAATTAGGGATATGTTAGATATTAGTTTACTGATTAGAGATGCTACTAACACTATTTGTATATTTTTAAGGTTCTTGATCATGAGAATGAGGTTCTAGTTGTGGATGTTGGAGGTGATGAATTTGGACTCGACCATGCAACTCGTGGAGGTATGTTCGAGATGAAATGGTTAAAAATCTTAGAAAAATGAAATCTTTTTATGAATCGACGTGGGATGTCAAGGGGTTTAATGATTTGATGGAGAGTGTAGCTTTCCTATTAGTGGTGTTGATATGATTTCAAGTCTTTGGATAACAATGCCCAAGCCGGTTTTCTTATAGCCGAGACTTTCACAACCGTCGTTGTCGTATACTGATGAGCATGGTAGCTATACTTTTGTTCCTAACCATGTTAGACCTTCCAATAGGACAAAGGATAAGATCATCTTTATGGGATTCGTTGATGGATGGCATTTTGTGAGTCCGCAGTGGAATCCAATGCGTCGATCCCTCCGTATCCACCGTATGATTTTTGCATAAAGCATTAACTGATTGTGGACAGGAATGGTTAGCTCATACAAGAAGAATTGCGGTTTATGAAGCGCTCACGAAAATAACTAGGCCCAAAAACAAAGATGAGAGGATGGAAACGATTAACGTGGATGAAATTATCGGAGGATAACGTTATTTTCCAAGTATGCAGTGAAGATTGCCCCGAGCCTTCATCAGAAGTGGTATGGCGGTCGATTTACGCGATTTGATGCCTGGATCTGTAGCAGGCACTTTTTCGAAGTCGGATTGCAGCCTGGTAATGCAGTTCCCATCATTGCAGGTGTATTGCAGGTGTTCTAGTGTTTTGCAGACTCAATCAGTCAAGCATTCTAGTTAGTTAGGCAAAGATTTCGGTGGTGCGATTACATGAAGACGCGACATTTGTTGTGTTCTTCGTTCTCGCACCAAGTCCGGTCTGTTTTGTTTAATAGGCCTGACCTTTTCTTTAATATAACTTTATCCTTCACAAAAGTGTTAGGAGGACGTATTTTGATAATGCGAAATGGTAATGCTTTCTTTGGTTGAAATGAAATAAGTTTAGTCTTCGTAGAATTTTCAAGTTCTCAAATACAAGGTGCGTCTCTTTCAATTTTTATCTCGCTTGTTGATTTTTCATATCATTGGACCTGATTACAATATACGTGCAAGTCTCTCCTATATCGTACAATCAGGCGCCCTCCTCCCGTACGTGTTGTTTGTATACAACTTTGCACAGATCACTTAATGAAGTTCTCATGCCATCCGACGTTTAAATGGTGATATGGGAATCTAAACTTGAAAAACAGTAAATTGATATGGGAAAGCTATTATCATATCTGCAATATTGACTAAAAGTCAAATAATCTAGACCGGTCGCCTTTCCCTCTAGTAAAACCGCTTTCCCCAATTAATTATCTTTATTTATGCTTTGATGGACTTAATTGGCTCATCAAGACCTATCTCACTTTTCCGCTAACCTAGTTTTTGCCTTTATTTAACGTACAATCTGAATTCTCATAACTATTTCATGATACCCGACAATTACCCGGACCCGACAATTACACGTTTTTTTATACGGTCCGATTCTGGGTCTACAAAATTAGGAACCGGACCCGGAACCGACTCAAATAATAGGGTCCGGGTCTGGGTACTATGATAGCCACAAGGACCCGGACCCATTGATAGCCCTACCCACTACACACTTTCAGACTCACCAAAATAAGTCAGATTCGGGCTTAAAGCACGAAATATTAATTGAAAAGCATAAATAATCAAGAAAATCACATAAACGGTTAATCACCAAGCTATATGAAGAGAAATTACTAATCAATCAAATCATTATTAGAAATATCATTGTAGAGAATTACATAATTAAAATTGGTTTCCATCTAAACCCTAACATGGCTCTAGCTAGACATGGATTTCTCAAAAGCCATAAACATATTAAAATCAAAACTAGCTAAGCAAAAATCAAACCGAAGAAACGAAGCTTCAAACCCTACAAACTTTCTTATGTTTTCGCATGTAGCCGCAGCCTCCTCTCCTTTTTTTTCTTCCTCTCGTTACAATATATTGCTGTGAAGGAATGCAATGTGAGTCTGGTGACCTAGCCAATTTGTGCCGAAGGCCCAATCCATTAAACACCTTCCGAAATTAGACCCAACAACACTCCACTTTTCGAAACAGCCGCAAATTATTCACGCACCAGTTTTCGAAATTATTTTTTTTCTTTTTTTTTTCCGAGTTTAACCTCACCCATACAAATAGTTAGTTCACAACTTCATTCAAGTTTTTCACAAATTCGGGTTTCGAGAGAGAGATTTCACGTTGAGCGATTGAGAAGGAGAAGGAGATAGAATACCAGCTAGAGCTGAGAGATTCAATTATCGAGAGCTGAAGAAGGAGATGATCTACAACGAATATAATTGAAGCTTTAGCCTCACTTTCACTTTCTGAGATTCAGTTTCGATAGAGATTGATAGCTCTTAGATTCGGGCTGACAGAGATTGATAGCTCAGAGATTCGAAGGAGCTGATTGAGGGATTTAATTTACTCTAAAATTAGTTTCTGAGTTCGAGCTACATTCCAATCTTTTTCTCGATTTTTGTTTAATATGGATTCGATTCTAGGTTTTAGTTTCGTAAGATTAGGATCTATTATTTTAGGTTTCCGAATATTAATTTAGGTTTTGAATCGGTTTTTAGATCTTTTAAGCTTGTTTTTGATTTTTTTTTGATTTTTCTAAGTTCAAATTGTTACGATTAATGTAGGTCTTTTCGATTCAATCTGTTTGTTTCGATTTCATGTTCGGATGTTGATACACCAATTTTTTAGGTGTTGCTTCTGTTCTATTTGATTTATCAATTGATTTGTTTTTCCACTCATATTTTTGATCTGTTTTCTGTTACGTTAATGGAGATGTTATTGATTTTGGTATGTTGTTGATTTCTGATCTGATTATGGTTAGTGCAGATTTGTTTTTGCTGTTGTTGATTATTTCTTTTAATTTTGATTAAGAATTCTTATGAGAAGCCATATGCAGGATAGATTTTTGTCTTTTGTGTTTTGGGCAGGTGAAATGCCTGCTGCTAGTGCACTAGCTGTAATTCACTACTTTAGTGAATTCTTAGCACATCCTGTTGATGTCAACACAACTCTGGAGAGTTTGAAGACAGCCGTTTGCCATAAGTGGACTCGTTTACTACCTCATCATGTGAAGCAAGTTTGTGCGAGTTGATTCTGATGTTCTGCTTCAGTGTTTTGTATCTCGTTGACAATGTAAAGGTCAGAAGAGCTTTGATTTACTTGTTGAAGTTGGCTTCAATTCTTTGAACAGTCGTAGTAGAGCTTCATCAAGTAGGCGTGTAATAGAACCTGAACCAGAAGAAGCTATGGTGAATTTCCTTGAAGATGGTTCTGTGCCTATTGACAAGGTTCTTAGGATCGAGGGTGGGATAAATTACTTGGTGATGTTGATAAAGTATTTTTTGGAGGTGTAAAAGGAGGTACGTATTGCGGTAAAGAAATACGAGGTAAAACCGGGCGTGTTCTTGTATATACTAAGAATGAACCTAGCAGGTTCTATGCAAAATGCTCTAAAGAAAAATGCCCTTGGGAGTATAAGGTTTGTGCTGTTGATGTTGAAAACACGATGCTTAAGGTTAAGAAGTATGTTAGCGGTCATACCTGTTGTGTGGGATGTCAAAGGCTTTTCCACAGGCTCAGCAGTAAATTTGTTTCTAGTCTTATCAAAGATGAAATTAGAATTGATCCGAGTTTCAAAGCATCTGATTTGAAAAAGTTTTTTAAATCTAGTTACTGGATGAATATGAAATATTACCAAGCTTACAATGGAAGAGAGAAAGTGTATGAGGAAATATTTGGTGATGAGGCCATGTCGTATTCGCATCTGGTATGGTATGTAGATGCCATTCGCAACACAAATCCTGGGAGTTGGATTGATTTTCAAGTTCAAACGGATGAACCAATTGAACGAGGATAGTTCAACCGAATTAGAAGATGAGGCACCTTCAAATAAGTTTGTGCGTCTTTTTATTGCTTTCGAGGCATGCATCCATGGTTACCGTTACCTTCGTCCCATGATATATGTCGATTACCTTTCTTACAGGGAGATATAGAGGATGCCTCATGATGAGTGTCAAATATTGCATATTTCTACACCTTTTTATTGGCATTTAACTCATCTTTTATGCTCAGAAATCAGATATTATCCCAGATTCTGTATTTTCTTTGTTTTCAAGAATAAATATTTGTACTAATTAATTTTGTGTTTTAGGTAGTAAATAAAGCTCGGAGAAATTGAGGAGCCAAAAGAGCAGAAAATTGGAGACGAGCGTCTATGGAGCAGAAGCCAAAGCTCCGCGCAGGCGCATCATTGCAACCCAACAAGAGGCAACCCACTTACAAGACATGGACTTGAGCTATCCAAGACCCGCCCATAACCCAAATCCAGACCGATCAATCTCGAGCCGTGAGATTTGACGCATCCGCATCCAACGGCCGCATCGGTGTTCGCATCGGTGACGATCGGGTTCCCACGCATCCAATGCTCGCTCCGCCCTTCCCATCAAACTTCGCTGCTCCTGCTCAACACCAAAACCACCTACACCTACACCCATCGACCAAATCCTCATTTCTCTTCCTCTTCTCTTTCTCTTCCCCCGACGTTCAGAGAAAACCCATACCTTCTCCTCCCCCAACCATACCAGCAGCCAACCACCACCATCTCCTTCCCCTGACACCAGCACCAACAGCTCCAGTAGCCGCATGCTCCGCCTCTCTATCTCTAGTAATCTCCATCATAGCTTCTCCATACCCTAGAAGCTAGGTTAGAGATAATTGGAGCTAGGGTTTTCTCTAACATCAAATCAATGAAGTCAGAGACGAATTGACAGAGGAGACAACAAATTCAGAGGTTATGGGTGAGTGGGTTTGCATTTATTTTCGAATTGGAGTGTTAGAGAGAATTAGGGTTTGCATGTATAAATAGGTCTGAGGAGTGTTTGTAAAAGCTCATGCCTGGATTAGCCAGAGCACAAACTTAGTTTAATTTGTGTTTGTTTTAATTATGTTCTAAGTTTCATTACTAGGGTGTAGATGAAACCCTAGTTGTATGCTAATGTGATCAATGTTCATGATGTTCTTGATGTGCTTACACTGTTTTAGGATTGTTAATTAGCTGATAAATTGAATGATTCTGTGATAGATTGTACTGTAAGAAGACAATCTATACTAGGGGAGAATTAGTGAATTAGTTAATCAAAGATCCTCCTGAGACCTTCAATGGAAGGTACAAGACACAGTGAGAAATTGCTTGGCCTTAGCATAGAATTAGAAGGTTGATTCGATCACCCTAGTACTCTCAGTAACCTTTTTACAATCTGCTTTTGCAACTTAGTTCGCTCATAACAACAACTCGGTCCGCATCGACAACCAACTTACAACTTTGTCACTTCTTAGAAATCAGTTTAGCAAAGCTTTATAATCAACTTCACACACTCCATTTCCCTGTGGATCGACATGTACTTGCCATGCCTCCAACAGGCGCTGTGCACTTGCAGTTTACACGTAGGAAAACCCTTTCCAGAGCCTACCAAGTTTTTGCCATGCTTAAATTTTCATCTCTTTGTATGCTCCTCTAGCCCAAATTGGTTGAATGTTGCTCTGCTTGGCTAATTGCCGAGAGTGCTTGACCCCGAACGCTTGCTAGATCATCCAACCCCTGGAAACTCTGAAATTTGTGCATGGCCCTGTGACTTTTGAAACAAAACTGTGTTAGCTGAAATCTTTTGTTCTTGTGTAATGTGTGCATTAAATTCGTGGCTTTAACAGCACCTGTGCTCAGCTCCAGCCCTTTATTTGAGTGAGTTGAGCTTAAACTTAGATAACCAAGCCACTGCAAACCCCGGTTGAAGTCAACCGAATTAGTTGATATCAACTCAGGCCGTTGACATCAACCGAGTGAGTTGATGCCACATACCCCGCACCCTTGTGCATGCTTGACTTTGTTTGAGACCTTGTGTGAGCTATCATTCGCCAAGATTGTTTGTCATCCTCACTTGTGCAAACCTCGTAAGCCTGCCATCAATCGATCTATTGCACCGCTTTGCATTTTTGGTACAAAGAATCTGTGAAAAGTGAAATCAACCAACACAGTTGACACTTTATTTCATAACAAGTGCCCCGTGGTAGTGCCGAATTCAAACCTCGCAACCCTTTAGCATGTTTTACTCTGTCAACTAAGTCGTAACCACATCTTTGTGACTACCAGATGATGCTAGACCATCTTCACATACCGACACCTTCGCTAGTTGAATGTCGTGCCATCTCGCCCTACAAATCATTGAGCATAACCCGTGAAAAGTGACATCAACTCGAACCAGTTGACACTGCTAAATTTGTTAAAAATTGCTAAAAAACGGCTTCATCCGTTGCATCCGTGATCCGGTATCACTATTGTATGTGTGATCTTATAGAATTTGAATGAGTGTTGAGTAACTTGAGTGAGCATAATCATCTGCCATGTGCACCTTACATTCTCTGTCTTTCTTGTGCACCGCGACAACTGTGCCCCATGCACTACCTCGCGATGTGCACTACGGTGTTTTGCTTTGCATAAGCTGTGCATAAGCTATCACTGCATACTGTGCTCCACCGAATTGTAATTGAATGAATGATATATATGCTTGGTATACTATGGGTGTTTCTTTTTGAGTCCAACTTGATTGCCTGGCATGATGGGATTTTGGGATGTCACTAGGGATGAAGAATCATCACATAGATCCATTAGAGAGCTTGCTTATGGGCATGCTTCACAATATAAACAGCCCACAGACCATAGTGATTTTAGGGAGTATTATGAACCATCTCGGGGCCCCGACCTTGAATGCATGTACCCTAATCACTTTGCACGAGATGTATCATTCACCACGGTGGGAGGTTGAACAATGCTACCCTCCAGTGAACCCTTGTATGCGTCTATAATGGAGAACCTCAAAATCATAGAGCAAAACAATGCCATACTTGAATTGAATGCAATGCATGATCATCCATATAGCACAATGTCTGAATTCCCCTTTGCTAGTGACCCTTGTGCACATCCATGTACTGAGAATCCATATGAGGCATGCATACCCACTAGTGAAGACTCTCCTTCAATTGAACAGCTCACTATGATTCTTCAAATGAACCTGATTCAGTTACAAAATGAAGAATGGAAGGAATCTCATGATAAGATGTTTGTTGTCCCTAATAAAGTAAATTTTGAAAATAGTTTTCTTACTCATGCAAATGACACTTGAATATAAACCTAATCTAGAGGTAAATGAGTACACTAGAAATGCTACAATTTTGAATAGGGAAATGCATTTTTGTTATGATGATGATGAGGATGAATATGATATGTTAGAAGAGCATGTGCATGCTAAAAATATGGTGGAACCTTTGGGTTCGAGAGACATTAAGCTTCTCTTTCAGGAACCCTATGAATGATGCTTCTTCTAATATTCATACATGTGATGCTAATTTGGGGTTTGAATGAACATGATTTACCTTCTTCTGACTTTAGGGAAGTGTGTAATGGTGCAAATGATCTTATACATGAAAATAACTAAGATGTACCTAATATCTTTCCTAAGTCACAGATTGAAACTCCTCCACCAAACCTAGGTGTAGTTTGTAACAAAATTGCAAAACCAACTTTTCTGAAAATTCCTAATCTAGGCCTAGAGCTTTGTACTTCCCAAGTCCTCTTGGACTATTTTGCATCAAAGTATAACACCTTTAAGGAGCCACAATTGGAATGTGTATGTCTGCCTGTTCTTAGCAAAACTCATTTTGAGTTAGACCTTGTGCATGATGTACCTTTAAAATTGCAAGATTTTGTGCTCAAAAACACATCTCCTGACAAGTTTCGGTTTGGGGGTAACTTGTTCACATATGCAATCTTACCTGCACTCTCATGTTATATTTGTGTAAGGCTGTTGATGTCTCTGCATATCTTCTTTTGGGTTGATCCTCAACTCTTTAGATTGTTGGTGTATGGTGAATTTTCATTGTATATAATCTAGTAGGACTTGTGAAATTTTCTATCTTGATTCGGTTGAGTCTTCTTTTTATTGTGCTAATCCGATATGATCTCCGCTGAGAATGTTGGATTCTAGCCTTGACTAATGAAGCTCTAACCTTGCTTTCGCCGACATCCGGTAATCTCTTCCCTTTTCTCTACTCAACATAGTTCTCTTGGTATGTGACTTTTTGAATTCTTATTATCTGTTGACACATTGAGGACAATGTTTGATTTAGGTTTGGGGGTGCATTTGCATATAGAGTTTTTAGTCTTTTATTTTATCAAAAAAAAAAAAAAAAAAAAAAAAAAAAAAAAAAAAAAAAAAAAATCAAAACTCTTTGTAAATACTTGCATAAAAACCTCCAACTTTTAGAGATCTTAGAGTCACTAGCATGCTTCTAGCTATGTTTAGATAGAGAGTCTGACCGAAATAACAGAACTTGGAAGTCTTTGGAGAACACAATCGGGTTTCTTAGTTGATTAGAGCGTTAAAGTTGGATTTAACCATACCGGAGGGCGAATTAGGTGTTGTTTAGATTTTCGTTAGTAGAATTGTGATCACCCATAGTGGAGACTACCCATTTTTACATCAAGCGAGGCACCGACCTTCATTTTTGTGACTTTCTAAAAAAATATGTTAGAGTGTGTGTCACCGTACGTCAATTCCGGGTAGGAATGGTGAGCTACCCAACTTCGCACCACTTTCAGCACTATTTTTGATCTCTTGAGTGCTAATTTCGTCAATCATGAGGGTGACGTCTAAAGATGAAAACTCCTTCTTGTAGTTCGATTTGCAGTTAGCATCACTCTCTCCCTCTCAACAACATCAACAGATTCATAGAAACACATCATCGTCAGCAAGCGGAGCATCATCAGAATATTTGAAGAAAAGTTGAAATAGTCCAAGGTTTACTTGCAGCAAAGAAAAGAAAAGAAAATAAGATGAGAATTAGTGAAGTTTATGAAATCAAGACAATACAAGTTTTATTGTTTTATTGTTATTTTACTTTCATGTTAAAAAAAAAAAAAAAAAAATTGTCAAGTTTTTGTGAAGTTCAGAAGTTCGTCATCAACAGTTGAAGACCGAAGACCGAAGATTGAAGACGTTTCTATGAATGCTAGGAGAGAGTGATATTAATTGCCGATCGGGTGAGAAGGTAAGTGAGTACTCCCATCCTTGCTAATGGTTGAGTTCCTTTCTTAGAGATACTCCCATCCTTGCTAATGGTTGAGTTCCTTTCTTAGAGATCATCAGAAAAAGATTCTTTTTGTCCACAAATCTGTGGAGTCTCCAGAAATTATTTTGGAAGGTTATCCTTCTCATCTTCAACGTGTGCAAGATTTCTCTCTTTATTCCTGCCTGCACACATGAGAGACTAAAAAAGCGGTCTTTTTGAGTGCAATTATCATAAAACCCTATTGGTGAGGCAGAAGTCGAGGCTTATGATCACTATCGAATCCGAATTCTTTCATATGGTATGGTTACTTCTCGCTCAACTCTTAAGGATGAGAATGCGTTCTTTGGTAGTTCTGACTTCGTGTTACTAGCATGCAGAAACTCTATGTCCTCATAGCTCCTTGGATGCTTGAGACTCTTTTACGCTACGAAGTTGGAGAAGGTTTTGTGGGTACACCTCGGTAAACCCTCACGAGACTACAACTCGTCCACTAGGGACACCTAGGGGTTTAAAGGCTTAGTGCATACGCTAAATGCATTCGAGAGACCAGCGACGGTGGTATAGTTAGGATTTCTTAATTTTGTTTCACTTGAGGACAAGTAAAATTCGGGTTTGGGGGTATTTGATGAGTGCCAAATATTGCATATTTCTACACCTTTTTATTGGCATTTAACTCATCTTTTGTGCTCGGAAATCGGATATTATCCCAGCATTCTCGTATTTTCTTTGTTTTCAAGAATAAATATTTGTACTAATTAATTTTGTGTTTTTAGGTAGTAAATAAAGCTCGGAGAAATTGAGGAGCCAAAAGAGCAGAAAATTGGAGACGAGCGTCTATGGAGCAGAAAGCCAAAGCCCGCGCGCGCATCAGTTGCAACCCAACAAGAGGCAACCCACTTACAAGACATGGACTTGAGCTATCCAAGACCCGGCCCATAACCCAAATCCATACCCGATCAATCCTGAGCCGTGAGATTTGACGCATCCGCATCCAACGGCCGCATCAGTGTTCGCATCGGTGACGCATCGGGTTCCCACGCATCCAATGCTCGCTCCGCCCTTCCCATCAAACTTCGCTGCTCCTGCTCAACACCAAAACCACCTACACCTACACCCATCGACCAAATCCTCATTTCTCTTCCTCTTCTCTTTCTCTTCCCCCGACGTTCAGAGAAAACCCATACCTTCTCCTCCCCCAACCATACCAGCAGCCAACCACCACCATCTCCTTCCCCTGACACCAGCACCAACAGCTCCAGTAGCCGCATGCTCCGCCTCTCTATCTCTAGCAATCTCCATCATAGCTTCTCCATACCCTAGAAGCTAGGTTAGAGATAATTGGAGCTAGGGTTTTCTCTAACATCAAATCAATGAAGTCAGAGACGAATTGACAGAGGAGACAACAAATTCAGAGGTTATGGGTGAGTGGGTTTGCATTTATTTTCGAATTGGAGTGTTAGAGAGAATTAGGGTTTGCATGTATAAATAGGTCTGAGGAGTGTTTGTAAAAGCTCATGCCTGGATTAGCCAGAGCACAAACTTAGTTTAATTTGTGTTTGTTTTAATTATGTTCTAAGTTTCATTACTAGGTTGTAGATGAAACCCCTAGTTGTATGCTAATGTGATCAATGTTCATGATGTTCTTGATGTGCTTACACTGTTTTAGGATTGTTAATTAGTTGATAAATTGAATGATTCTGTGATAGATTGTACTGTAAGAAGACAATCTATACTAGGGGAGAATTAGTGAATTAGTTAATCAAAGATCCTCCTGCGACCTTCAATGGAAGGTACAAGACACAGTGAGAAATTGCTTGGCCTTAGCATAGAATTAGAAGGTTGATTCGATCACCCTAGTACTCTTAGTAACCTTTTTACAATCTGCTTTTGCAACTTAGTTACAGTCATAACAACAACTCAGTCGCATCGACAACCAACTTACAACTTTGTCACTTCTTAGAAATCAGTTTAGCAAAGCTTTAGAATCAACTTCACACACTCCATTTCCCTGTGGATCGACCTGTACTTGCCACGCCTCCAACAGGCGCTGTGCACTTGCAGTTTACACGTAGGAAAACCCTTTCCAGAGCCTACCACCTCATGGCTGCAACCGCTATCAATGCTGAAAATGGTATTTTTTTCTGATAATGCATGCTTCTTATATATGTGCATAATGTCTCATGCATTATTTATTTTGGCTTCATAATGTCTTATGCATTATTGTTTTCACTTTTCTGGTTATGCATCATTTCTGTTTAGATGCATAAGACATTATACATTATTTATTTTAACTGCATGATGTCTTATGCATATTTTAGTTTAGATGCATAAGACATTATGCATTTTTTGTTTTCACTTTTATGGTTATGCATCATTTCTGTTTAGATGCATAAGACATTATACATTATTTATCTTAACTGCATGATGTCTTATGCATATTTTAGTTTAGATGCATAAGACATTATGCATTTTTTGTTTTCACTTTTATGGTTATGCATCATTTCTGTTTAGATGCATAAGACATTATACATTATTGTTTTTCACTTTTCTGATCTTATGCATCCTTTTTTATGCAAGTGCATAATGTCTTATGCACTATTTAGTTTAGATGCATAAGACATTATGCATCTGTTTTTAGCGCGCATACTTCATGTTTACGCTGGCTTGATTTTATATTTTTTGCTGTGCAGGGTTCTTTCCACTAGCCATGGCCCTGGTACCTAGTGAAGATAATGATAACTGGGAATGGTTCATGAGGAATTTGAGTTATGTTCTTGATCATGATCAAAGGCCAATCACATTTTTATCTGATCGTGCAGAAGGATTAAAGAGATCTATTCCAGTTTATTTTCCTGGAGCCTTCCATAGTTTCTGCTACTATCATCTGAAGATGAACTTACCAATTAATGGCTCTGACGAAAGGTATGGTGTTGTTATTGATGCATTTCAAGCTGCTGCGTATGCTCTTAGTCCCGAAGGTTTCCAAACTGCCATCGCTACGATTAGGGGTCTTGGTTGTGGTTGGGTGGCAGACTATATTGAAGATATCCCTTCGGAGAAGTGGTCAAATGCCTTTTTCAGGGTTGTAGGTATGGTAGGACATCTTCTACTCTTGCCGAATCCTTCAATAGTTGGATGAAGGTACACAAGAAGCTCCCTGCAAATGCTCTTATGGATCAGATAAGGAAGGATGTGATGGGTATGATGTCAGAAAGGCGTAATACTGGTAAAAGTTTCATAACAATTCTCACACCGAAGAATGAAGCTAAGATGGAGGCTCTTATTGATGAGGGTTTAACCTGGCTGGTTATACAGTACGATACTCATGTTTATGAAGTGGAGGGAGGGGAGAGTTCTCATAGTGTTAACCTTGAGGCAAGGACATGTACCTGTCAGAGGTGGCGCGTCTATGGATTTCCATGTGTGCATGCTTTCGCATCGATAACAATGTCTGGTTCTAATCCGTATGATTTTGTTGAACCTTATTTCACTACCGCATACTTCAATAATGTCTACTGACCATGCAATTCATCCTATTCCGAACTACAACAGGCCTGAAGTTTATGAAGGTAATGATATTATCAATGTACCTGATGTTAGGAGGCCGCCAGGGCGACCACAAGCTAATAGACATTTGAGCCGTTACGAGAAGCCGCCCAGGAGAGCAATGTGATGCGGTAATTGTTGTGAGATTGGTAATCACAACAAGCAAACTTGTACAAAGCCTACCTGTTACAAGAAGCCTCCAAAGCCGCCGAAGAAGCCCAAGCAGCCTAAGGGAAGTTAAGGGAGAGAAATTATCTTGTTTGTTTCTTCAGACTATTACTTTTATGTTTGAACCTTATTCATTTTTCTTTAATTAGTTTTTATGAACAAGTACTTTTTCTTTACTTAGTTTCTTTTTTTGTATTGGTTTTATGAAAAAATACTTGTTTTTTTTTCAGTGTGTGTTTTTTCTCGCTTGTATCGGATTATGTTTTCATTTTTTTTATCTTAAATGCATAGTAGATTATGCATTAGTTTTCGATGATGCATAATCTCTTATGCATTATTTTTGAAGATGCATAACTGTTATGCATTTATTCTTTTAAAGATGTCTCGCATAACGAGTCATTCAACTTTGGTTCTTTCATGCATCTCGTATCTGCATAACAAGTAATGCGTCCGCATAACAAGTCATGCACATTTGTTTTATTCTCGCATAACATGTTATTCAGTTTGTTGTTTGTTGCATAACATGTGCTCTTTTGTTGCATAACATGATATTTAGATGTTTATATGTAACCCGTTGTTCCTTCATTTTCCTTGTAAGATTTATATCATGTTATGTTTATAATCGGGAAGTCGAGGGCAGCGCCCCCAAGTTATCATAGTACAGTTAAATGAAATAAGATTGCAGCAAAAATATATATATATAAAAAAATATCGACAAGATAACAAGATATAAGTTGTTCAGACAAGATTCATACCAGCGCATTACACAACTACTGCTTGAAGTTAAGCTTCACACTAACTACTTTCCCATTAGTTTTCACTCCCAAGTTAAATTGCTCATCCTACCAACAACACACAGGTTGTGAAAACAAAGTTACGTTTCAAACTTTCTATTATGCACAACATCGGGAACATTTACGCATGACTTCATCACATTGACGCACAACATCATCCCGGATGTCTTCATTGGCATCTATCCCCCAATGCTTTGGTATGTTTGTATCTCTTTATTTCTTTCCAATATCCTATCTTAAGAATTTCAATGGGAGAGACTTACTCTTTTCTTGTTAGGCAATTTTTTCTACCGCATCTTCCTTTCCCAACTTGACCATTTCGCTCGACTCCAGACTTCATACTCATTTTCATATAGTAGTATACAAATATGAGGCGATCGGGGTGATGACCTTGTTCAGAACAGTCTGGCAAAAATATCCTTGTATACAAGCGGTTCCCTCTTTATATCCACGATTTCGGTGATAGATTCAGTTTGTCATACCTTTCGATCAAATAAGGCATACAAGCCTTTGCCATTATAAGCGCTTGTTTCTTGCGGTTAACTTTATAGCCTTCAAGAGACCGTTATAGAAGTTCCAGTCACCCTACGAAAAGTCATACTCTAACAATGTCCAATGTGTACCAGCAGGGTTTTCCTTTGTCATATAGTTCATTGGGATGAACATCTTCTCAACTTCAATAGGGAGATTCAAGATGAATTCTCCAACATATTTGGAAATCCCATCTTTCTCCTTTGTTAAAACAAAGGAGAGCAAAAAAGAAATATTGTTTAGGAAAAAAAGTTAGTGGATGTAATGGAAAGGGTGCACAATAGGTGTAGGAAACAATGATGAATAACTTGTTATGCAGTTAAAACTAGTTGCATAACATGTTATGCAGAAGTAATAATATGGGCATAAGATAATATGCAATAATGACTTGTTATGTAGCAAAATGAAATTCTTTTTTTGACTTACCCAAGCATCTGGCCTCATGAATGCAGACTCCGCATACCTCTGTTGAATACTCACATCATTCTGTTCATTTTTCCGCTTCTTGAACAACCTATAACTGTAGTAGCATAGTACTAGTTCTTCTAGGTATTCATTGTTCATTAGCTGCCTTATTATATCTCCGTGAATCCGAATATCCCACAAGTACGGGTCTTCTCCTTCTCTGATACTCCAAGCCGAATTTCTGCAGACGACATAATTAGTGAGATTTTTATTCAAGTGACATGGATTGTTTTAGAAGCATAATTTATTATGCATGGTTTTTTTTTTAAGCATAACTTCTTATGCATTTATTTCATAAGAAGCATAACCTGTAAAACGTAGTTTTGATGTACTTACAGGCTGTTGGCATTCTCAAAGTACGTCTTGATACTTCCATCAAGGTGGTTCTATTGTATCCTTGTAATCCCGAAAGCATTCCATTGTTTCCAGTGGAGGTAATTTTTCGAACGGCCCGCCAATGACGTACGAGGATTTTCTTCAACTTTATTCTCATCAGGCTTGTCTTTTTGCTTCTGCTGCTTCCCTAGCTCACAATCTTTGAGTAGTACACTAGTTGTCCTTTGATTCCATGTTGTCCTTTCCCTGATTCTTCTTACCTTGCTTCCTGGTTGGTTCCCATCCTCTTCTGCCATGTTTGCTTTTCCTTTAGTGGTGTATTTCTTCACAGCTTTCTTCTTTTCAAAAACTGTTTTTGGAACATATTCCTCTTCTAGTTCTTCTTCCTACAGATTTATGTAAATGATCAACATAATTTTTTTTAGTGATGCATAATAGGAATTCAACGCACCTGGTTTATAGACAACACACTGCTGATCAGGTTCTTCTTCTTCTTCACCTATGATGACTTGCTGATCAGGTTCTTCTTCTTCATCTTCTTCTTCATCTTCTTCTTCACTTTCAGATCTTTCAATTTGCTTCTCCTTCTTCTTCCTTTTCACGTCTTTTGATTGTTTGGGTTCACATGTTTTTCTTTTCCTTTGCTTATCAACAACTTGCTTGACTGAAACATACCAAATCAACATTGAAACAAATCAATCATACTAAAGAAACAATATATCACACAAAAAAGAAATCATAAGCAAGTCTTACCAGTTTCCTTTGGTTCAACTTTTTCAAAATCATCTGAGTCATCATCCGAAATTTCCTTTGGTGCAGCTTTCTTTGCTCTCTTTGTTTTCTTTTTTGCTTCAAGCTTAGGTGAACTAGGTGATTCCTGATCTTTCAATCTCTGCGACTTCCTTGATGGGGTGGTTGCTTCGGGATCTTATTGACACACAAATAAGTAAGTTATTCATATCAGGTTATGGAGTAATTTTGGTAAGCATAACAAGTCATGCATTTGCATAACAAGTCATTCAAACATGGATCACATACACATGAAGGAATGTAAATGCATACCAGAGACATTCTTCTTCTTCTTGGCGTAGCACGGCTTTATGTTGGTTCTCGTCTCCTTTTCTTTCTTTGTTCACCATCGGTTTCCGCCTTTTCTACTTCTAGATTATCATCATTAGAAGGTAAAAATGATGTTAAAAAACTTAAATAGATTAAAATGAAAAAGTAACACTTAAAAATGGGTGTTATGCGGTGTTTTTTGAAAGCATAATCATCATGCATCGCAAAACATGTTATGCACATTTATTTTGATCTTTGCATAACCTTTCATGCATAATGCATGACTAGATTTTATGCCGCATAACTTTTTGTCATGCATAATGCAGAACTAGTCATGCATTCAGAACTAGTCATGCATAACCTGTTCTGCAATCATTCATAAAGTACGCATAACTTATTATGCACTCAAATAACTCGTTATGCAGTTTTTTTAATGCATACCAGAGACTTCCAATCTTTCCACAGTATTTTTCTTCGCCTTTTTTTGCATCTTTACCAGTGGTTGGTCACTATCACTTTCTACTTTTTCATCTTCAACATCATCAGGTAAAATTGATGTTAAAATCAAACAGTGGGTAAGTTATAGAGCAAAAAAAATTAGGGGTAAACATATTTAGGATGAAAATTTCACCAGAAACAAAACTTAAAATTAAAGATACAAAAATGGAAAAAACAAAATCAAAACACAAACGAGATGAAGTAATTCTTTGAATCTCACCATTTTTTTCTTTTTCTTCGACTCGAATTTCTCCTTCGTCTTCAACATCAAGAACAAAAGTTAAAATCGAAAAAAAATAATCAAATCTATCAATGCAAGCAAGAATACATCGATTAAAGCTAGTTTCAATACTGTTTTCTTTGTTTCGACTTACGAGCCGCGTTTTACTTGGCGTTTCATCCATTTTTGATTTTTAATTGTGTTTCTAGGGTTTTCGATTTTCTAACCTGTAATCATGAATCTGTAAGTAGTTTCTAGGGTTTTCGATTTTGAAATTGAATTCGCAGGTTTGGTTTTCGCGAATGATGATGGAGAAGAGAAAAAAATGTAGATCGTGAAGGAGAGAACTGATGAAGATGAAGAAGAAATAGTAGTAAGTAGTAACGGCTGGAATTGAAATAAATGGGAGTTATTCTAACCGTACGAAACCGCTGAGGGTATTAGTGACTTTTTTCACGTTTTTAATTTTTTTAAAAAACTTTGGATGCGACCGTAGGCAAAATTAATCGTGGGCCTGCTAGTGAGATTTTTTTTTTTTGGGCCTGCCCCTAATTTTCCCTTCTCAAAACTGGCCAGACACAAATTTCAGGCGAAGTTAAAATTTGGTCCTTCCAAAATCACGCCACAGCTCCAGCTTTCATAGCTTCTTTCCATCTGTTCACCAAGCGACTCGACCACAACACCCAATCTTCTTCATGTACGAATCAGTTCAGCTACAAACATCTTTGTTTCCTGTTCAAGTCATGCTCAAGATCTATCACAACTTCACTTTCCTTTTCGTCTTTTAATTTCTTCACCATACACAACATCCAACCAACACCGATCTTCAACATTTAATTCATCCACTGAAACACAACAGCAACTCCAACTTCTTAGCCCCTTATTGCTGTAAAGCCACCATCATTTTCCAAGACTCCAGAGCTTGTAATCAATAAGCTTGTTGTTCTTCTGTTGATATCGGTAGACAAAACCCATCATCACCAACTGTCTTCGATTGCAAACACCAATTAATCCGGCCATTTAACATTTCTGTCCGATCAAATCTTCGTCCATTGATAGCCGATTACATCAACTATCCCCACAAATTCACAGTTCACGGTGCAAAATTCAAGCCAAAAAAATACCATTTCACGACTAATCCAGCTAACATATATACCTCCATTTCTCATTTAAATCAAGTCAACACGCCATTAATTTCCTTGTTGTTCTCTCATCCAATTTCTCAAACACTTTCAGGGAAAATCTCTATGCGTAAGGAGGATATATCCTCGCTTTTTTCTGTCCTCAATCTATAGCTAGTTGCACCTGCGATTTCGAGATTCATCCACAACCATACGTCCTCATTCTATTCAAACTATTAAGCATTCAAAAGAACTCAGTCGTCTGCCCATAGAATCGATGACAAAGACAGCCACTCAACTCTGCTTTTCCAGAATTTCATTCAGTCCAACCAAGACCCAAATTCGAACACAGCAAACCCCTTGAATCTGTAGCACTCTTGCTTTCGAAAATCCAGCTTAGCCTTCTCGTTGGTGTAAAATCAATCATGACTTGAACTCAAACAACTGTTTACTAGAGAATAACACCATTGCCATGAGTACATCCATTCACATCTGCAGATTTTATTGTTTGCAACTACTTGGAATGAGAATGGTAAAGTAAAGAAAAAAAAATATGATGTTGACTCTCTGGGAGATACCACAGTGACCCACGTCTGCTTTCATTAATCATCAAAACCCCATCTGCATCGGCTATTGTTTCAACCAAGAAAACCACTTAACGCCATCGATCTAGAAAACCTTTCAAGTGTTGGTGCTTCCATTTACCAATCCTTGGTGAATCTGGTTTCGAGAAAAGAAATGTAACTCCATCTGCTTGTATGTATCACAGCACCAGGTCCCACTTTCATTTCACATGCTTACGTCACACAGTGACGTAACAAAGTAAAATGGTCCTGGTGCAATGTTAGATGGGTGAGCTGACAACATCCATTAAGCTTCGTCTCCATTTGGTGTCGTGAGTAACTTCAGTGGTTGCTGATATATAGAAATACCAGGTCAACCGCATTTGGTGAGTATTGTCGCAAACGCAGTTCTTTTAATTGCTTATTGGTCACTGCATTTGTTTGTATTTCCTGTAAAAATATCAAAACGGTATTATTAACCAAATATCGAATCCTAGCTCATATAAATATGAGTATAAAATGTAGCACTTACGTGATTATCAAACACCCCTACAATTATATTTTGCTAGTCCTCGATCAAAACAGAGAATAGATCCGCTCCACAGCTGATTTTTTTTTTTTTTAAAACCCGCTCCACAGCTGATCATAAGATGACAAGAAAATACCTAAAAATATACCCGCTCAACAGCCGTTCATATGCAAGACCTTAAGACCCGCTCAACAGCTAGTCATAACATGATAATGCAATTTTTTTTTTAATATTAGTTTTTTAGACCCGCTCAACAACTGGTCATAACAGAAAATGCAATTTATTTATTTTTATTATTTTTTTAGACCCGCTCAACAGTTGGTCATATCATTCAATTCTTTTTTAATCAAAAACCCTAACGAAAGTGCCACTCCCCTACATTTTAACATTACATTGTCCTGAATGTAATTGAGTCATCCAACGTAGAAATTAAGATGGGATATTCGAGCAAACAAATAAAAGATAGAGGAAAGAAAACAAATATGATGGGTTGACTCCTATGAAGCAAAATCCTATGGGTTGAAGCATAATCTTTATATCTTTTCCTGTGGATGCAAGGAATCTCAAACAAGGCGATGGTACACCAAAGTAACCTGGCAAGCATATATATAAAATCTGAAAAGTTGGGGATCAATCAAACAAATCAGGTCAACTGAAAAGATGAACATGGAATGAGAATGATTAGTACCCAGAGAGCTAAAACTGAATTCAATCTTATTCCGAACATAATTCAAACCTGCCCAATCATATGGGTAACATGAAGTAAATCAGACTGAACAATTGTTGTACTCCCTAAATCTGGATGTAAGTCTGAGGAAATAAATAACTTCAGCGACTGATACTGGTTCAAATTCAGCAAAATAGGGCACATGAACATATGTTGATTCAAATTTACTCGTTGAACAAGAGCTCACTGGAGCAATAATATCATGACTCATTAACCCACTATCCTCTACAATGGTTTCATTATTAATATAATCAAGATGAGAAAAATCAGAACTTGATAGGTCAGACAATGGGTCAACGTCGGAGGTTTCTCGACTGATGGAACTAGTCGAGATTAAGATAGACCTAAAGGTTCTACTTTGGGCTTCCATTTATTAGTGTCTAACAACGGTGTGGAGTCTAACAAGGCATTGACTTCACAAATAACACTAACATCATCAAAATCATACCCAAAATGAGCTAAGCAAACCCCTAATGGATCTTCCGAGTGACTCTTGCAAAAGCCTTGCGACTGCATACTTTCTTTTCACCCACGACACTTCAGGCTAAGGTACCTAAAAAAAATCGAACAAACTGCGTAAAATGAACTAAAGAAAAAAATCTAAAAGAAAAATTAAAATAAATTATGTACAAAAAAATTAAAATAAATAAACTATGTACAAGAAACAATAATATCAACCATGAGTATTTTGCAACCACTCCCCGGCGGCGGCGCCAAAAACTTGATGTAGATTTTAGATAACCAAAATTAATGATTAAATGAAACCTAGTTATATCCACAAGCGAACAAGTCAATTGTAATATGGATAGCAAATGCGGTTCGTTCCCACAGGGAATGCGAAAATACTACAGCAAACTAACACAAAAAAAAAAAAAAAAAAAAAAAAAAAAAACCAAATTCAATATTTAAAAAATTAAGAACAAGATGAAATAAAAATATTTCTTAACAGTAAACAAAATGGGAATGGGTTATTAGGGTTTTCGATACCACCAATTTAATTATATAAAACTCAACTAATTTCTATTTATTACTCAAGACAAATATCGAAATCAATCTCATGTCTCGGAAGATGGTATGTTAAGTCATAAAATATTGTTTATCTGTTGTACTTCCTTCGCTTCATACGTAGTGATTCTAAAGCATTACTTGTCAATCCTAAAGCATATCACGTCAAAGGACTTAACCCAAGCACGAAATATCAATTGAAAAGCATAAATAATCAAGAAAATCACATAAACGATTAATCACCGAGCTATATGAAGAGAAATTACTAATAAATCAATTTATTATTAGAAATATCATTGTAGAGAAATACTCAATTAAAATTGGTTTCCATCTAAACCCTAACATGGCTCTAGCTAGAAATGGCTTTCTAAAAAGCCATAAACATATTAAAATCAAAACTAGCTAAGAAAAAATCAAATCGAAGAAACGAAGGTTCAAACCCTAAAAACTTCTCTTCTGTTTTCGGCTTGTAACCGCAGCTCCCCTCCTTTTTATTTTTTGTCTCTGTTCCAATATATTGTTGCGAAGGAATGCAATTGTGAGTATGTAACCTAGCCAATTTGTGCCAACGGCCCAGTCCATTAAACACCTGCCCGAAATTAGACCCAACACCACTTCTCAAAACTGGCCAGACACAAATTTCGAGCGAAGTCAAAATTTGGTCCTTCCAAAATCACGCCACAACTCCAGCTTTCATAGGTTCTTTCCATCTGGTCACCAAGCAACTCAACCACAACACCCAATCTTCTTCACGTACGAATCAGTTCAGCTACAAACATCTTCGTTTCATGTTCAAGTTACGCTCAAGATATATCACATCATCACCTTCCTTTTCATCTTCTAATTTCTTCACCGTACACAACATACAACCAACACCGATCTTCAACATTTAATTCATCCACTGAAACACAACAGCAACTCCAACTTCTTAGCCCCTTATTGTTGTAAAGCCACCATCATTTTGCCAAGACTCCAGAGCTTGTAATCAATAAGCTTGTTGTTCTTCTGTCGATATCGGTATACAAAACCCATCATCACCAACTATCTTCGATTGCAAACACCAATTAATCTGGCCATTTAACATTTTATCTGATCAAATCTTCCTCCACTGATAGCCGAGCACATCAACTATCCCCACAAATTCACGGTTTGCGGTACAAAATTCAATCCAAGAAAAATACCAATTCACGACTAATCTAGCTAACATATACACCTCCATTTCTCATTTAAATCCATTCAACACACCATTTATTTCCTTATTGTTCTCTCAGCCAATTTCTCAAACACTTTCTGGGAAACTCTTCGTGCGTAAGGAGGATATATCCTCGCTGCTTTCTGGCTTCAATCTATAGCTAGTTGCACCTGCGATTTCGAGATTTATCCACAACCATACATCCTCATTATATTCAAATTGTAAGTCATTCAAAAGAACTTAGCCGTCTGCCCATAGAATCGATGACAAAGGCAGCCACTCAACTGTGCTTTTCCAGCATTTCATTCAGTCCAACAACAACCCAAATTTGAACACAACAAACCCCTTGAATCTGTAGCACTGTTGCCTTCGAAAATCCATTCTCATTGGTGTAAAATCAATCATGACTTGAACTCAAACAACTGTTGACTAGAGAATAACACCATTTCCATGAGTACATCCATTCACATCTGCAGATTTTATTGTTTGCAGCTACTTGGAATGAGAATGGTAAAGTAAAGAGAGAAAAATATGATGTTGACTCTCTGGGAGATACCACAATGACCCATGTCTGCTTTTATTAATTATCAAAACCCCATCTGCATCGGCTATTGTTTCAACCAACAAAAAAACTTAACGCCATCGATCTAGAAACCCTTTCGATTGCTGGTGCTTCCATTTACCAATCCTTGGTGAATCTAATTTCGAGAAAAGAAATGTAACTCTATCTGCTTGTGTGTATCACAGCACCAGCTCTCACTTTCATTTCACATGCTTACCTCGCACAGTGATGTAACAAAGTAAAATGGTCATGGTGCAAAGTTAGATGAGTGAGCTGACAGCCCAGATCCATTAAGCTTCGTCTCCATTTGGTGCCGTGAGTAACTTCAGTGGTTGCTGATATATAGAAATACCAGGTCAACCGCATTTGGTGAATTTTTTCGCAAAAGCAGTTCGTTTAATTTCTTATTCCTTCGGTCACTGCATTTGTTTGTATTTCCTGTAAAAAGCTTAAAATGGAATTATTAGCCAAAATATCGAATCCTAGCAAATATAAATATGGGTATAAAATGTAGCACTTACGTGCTTATCAAACACCCCCACACTTATATTTTGTTAGTCCTCGATCAAAACAAAGAATAGATCCGCTCCACAGCTGATCATAACTTGTTTTTTTTTTAAAGATCCGCTCAACATCTGATCTTAGGATGACAAGAAAATACCTAAAAATAGATCTGCTCAACAACCGATCACATGCAAGACCTTAAGACCCGCTAAACAACTAATCATAACATGGAAATGCAAAAAAAAAAAAAAAAAAAAAAATATTATTATTTTTTAGACCAACTCAACAGCTGGTCATAACATGAAAAAGTAATTTTTTTATTTTTATTATTTTTTAGACCCGCTCAACAACTGGTCATATCATTCACAAAAAAAAAAAAAAAATTAATCAAAAACCCTAACGAAAGCCCCCCACCCCACCCCACACACACACACATTTTAACATTACATTATCCTCAATGTAATTGAGTCATCCAATGAAGAAATTAAGATGGGATATTCAAGCAAACAAATAAAAGATAAAGGAAAGAAAACAAATACGATGAGTTGACTACCATGAAGCATAATCTTTATATCTTTGCCTGTACACCAAAGGAACCTGGCAAGCATATATATAAAGTCTGAAAAAGTTGGAAATCAATCCAACAAATCAGGTTAGCTAAAAAGATGAACCTGGAATGAGAATGATTAGTACCCAGGGAGCTAAAACTGAATTCAATCTTATTTCGAACATAATTCAAACCTACCCAATCATATGTGGTAATATGAAGTAAATCAGATTGAACAATTGTTGTACTCCCTAAATCTGGCTCTAAGTCCGAGGAAATAACTTCTGCGGCTGATATTAGTTCAAATTCAGCAAAATTGGGGACATGAACATATGTTGATTCAAATTCACTCGCTGAACAAGGGCTCACTGGAGAAATAATATCATGACTCATTAACCCACTATCATCTACAACGTTTTCATTATCAATATCATCAAGATGAGAAAAATCAGAACTTGATAGGTCAAACAATGGCTTAAGGGTCAACATCGGAGGTTTCGCGACTGATGGAACTAGTCGAGATTAAGATAGAACTAAAGGTTCTACTTTGGGCTTCCATTTATTAGTGTCTAACGGCGGCGTGGAGTCTAACAAGGCATTGACTTCACAAATAACACTATTATCATCAAAATCATACCCAAAATGAGCTAAGCAAACCTCCGAGTGACTCTTGCAAAAGCCTTGCGAGTGCATACTTTCTTTTCGTCCGCAAAACTTCAGGATAAGGTACCTAAAAAAAATCAAGCAAACTGCATAAAAAGGAACTAAAGAAAAAATCTAAAAGAAAAATAAAAATAAATTATGTACAAAAAATAAAAATAAAAATAAATAAACTATGTACAAGAAATAATGATATCAACTAGAGAGTAATTTGCAACCTCTCCCCGGCAGCGGCACCAAAAACTTGATGTAGTTAGATAGCCAAAATTAATGATTAAATGAAACCTAGTTATATCCGCAAGCGCAAAGGTCAATTGTAATATGGATAGCAAATGCGGTTCGTTCCCACAGGGAGTGAAAATACTACTGCTAATTAATACCAAAAACAAACCAAATTCAATATTTGAGAAATTCGGAAGAAAATGAAATAAAAATAATTCTTAACTGTAAACAAAATGGGAATAGGTTATTAGAGTTTTCGATTTTCACCAATTCAATCATATAAAACTCTACTAATTTCTATTTATTACTCAAGACAAATATCGAAATCAATCTCATGTCTCGGAAGATGATATGTTAAATCATAAAATATTATTTCTCCGATGTACTTCCTTCGTTTCATAAGTAGTGATTCTAAAGCATTGCTTATCAATCCTAAAGCATATCACGTCAAAGGACTTAACCCAAGCACGAAATATCAATTGAAAAGCATAAATAATCAATAAAATCACATTAACGATTAATCACCAAGCTATATGAAGAGAAATTACTAATAAATCTATTATTAGAAATATCATTGTAGAGAATTACACAATTAAAATTGGTTTCCATCTAAACCCTAACATGGCTCTAGCTATACATGGCTTTCTCAAAAGCCAGAAACATATTAAATCAAAACTGGCTAAGCAAAACTCAAACAGAAGAAACGAAGGTTCAAACCCTAAAAACTTCTCTTCTGTTTTCGGCTTGTAGCCACAACACCCCTCCTTTTTCTTTTCTGTCTCTGTTCCAATATATTGCTGCGAAGGAATGCAATTGTGTGTCTATGACCTAGCCAATTTGTGATGAAGGCCCAGTCCATTAAACACCTGCCCGAAATTAGACCTAACATCACTTCTCAAAACTGGCCAGACACAAATTTTAGGCGAAGTCAAAATTTGGTCCTTCCAAAATCACGCCATAACCTCAACCTTCATAGCTTCTTTTTATCTGGTCACCAAGCGACTCAACCACATCACCCAATTTTCTTCACGTACGAATCAGTTCAGCTACAAACATCTTCGTTTCCTGTTCAAGTCACGCTCAAGATCTATCACAACATCACATTCCTTTTCGTTTTCTAATTTCTTCACCATACACAACATCCAACCAACACCGATCTTCAACATTTAATTCATCCACTGAAACACAATAACAACTCCAACTTCGTAGCCCCTTATTGTTGTAAACCACCATCATTTTGCCAAGATTCCAGAGCTTGTAATCAATAAGCTTGATGTTCTTTTGTTGATATCTCAAGCTTGTTTGTCACTGTTAGTGATCAAAACTATAAGTGTTGATTTCTAGTCTACTTATAGTGATGTCTCGGACTAGGATAGATTGTGTAGTTGAGCATTAGACTTCACGGCGTTCATCAATTGAAAACGAAGAACTACTAAGAATAGCTTGTGTAACTTCATCAACAAAGGTATGTGGAGACTAAAACTCATCTATCACTTGGAAAGTCTATTTCTACTCTATCTCCTATATTGGGACAAAAGTCGTATTACTATATAGTATTCGATTATGCACATTTGAGATTTCGAGCTGAGTTTAACTCGCTTACATATTTCTTAAAATATGTGTTGGTAAGCTTTCGCTTCAACCAAGTTCATCGTATATTCTTTACGAAAGTAAAAAGATGATCATGTGAAAATCGTCGAGTAATATCTTACAAGGTTTGTGTGATACAATCATTTGGTGTAGACTTGGAATGTTTCGTTATGATTATTTCAATAACTTGAAAATTGCTTTGATGTGAATAGTGTGTGAAAACGGCTATTGTCATCCTCTAAGAAAGTTTCAATGATTAAAATAGAGTTTAGAATACTTAACAATCATTGGATTATGAACATAGTATGCATTCCTGCATGTATGTGATCCATGACCGGAACTATAGTATGCATACCCGTATGCGCACTTGTAGTTGTGGAATTCAGGGTACCTAAGTACACATACCCGTACGCGTACTGGCGAAGGGTTTGGGTCCGGAAATTTTGCTGTGTTTGGACGTACACGTACCCGTTTGCATACTGGCGAAACCCAAACTCAGACCGGGTACTTAAGTATGCGTACACGTTTGCATACTTGAGTGGTTAAAGTTATAAAATCGGTTTGTTCATGAACTAATACATTTATATATTAAGGAATGCATTCTTTGCAAACCGTGGCTATAATGTTCATGAATTGATTCGAGTCAATCGAACCGATTTTGCTTCAATTGTGTTCTTGTATACTTCTATGAGAATATAGCAATTGAACAACTCTATAACTAGTTGAACTCGCTCAAATCAAGATTTCTTCTCATCATCCTGGCGACAACGAGAAGACGAAGCCCGGCGGCGAAAGAATGAGATCATTCCGACTTCGTATGAAGAAGGCTGCGAGCATTTGAAGCGTTTGAGTTGTGGAATTTGATAGTTTAGCACGCGAACGAGATAGGCATCGGTTATACTAAACCGACAAGCCAAATACCAACTGTGTGTGGCCCTTGTCCAATATTAAAGGCGCCTTAAGTAATTTCATTCCTCACCTTCACCTAAAATTCGGAGAGGAATAATCATCGGTGCTTATTTCCGGTTCTCTTAAACCGAGAAAGAGGTATTTGTTGTTGACAATGAACTCGGGGAGATCGAGAAGAAGTCGTTGTCGCCGAGAGATCGATTGAGAGAGAAAATCAAGAACATAGAGATTTATAATGATCCCGATCTTCTTGTTGTTGTTTCTCGAAGATTAAAGTTGAATTTAAAATGGAATTGGTGATTGGATTTGGGGTTTTAAGAGAAATTAGGGCTCTTATTATATGATGTGCTTTGTCTCGAGGTGATGACGGCAACGAGAGATGGTTTTGGTGATGTTTACGAAATGGGTTTGCCTGGTGGTTGGATTTGAATTAGGATCGGTGCTCAATAAGTTGGTGATGAATCGAGATAGAGTCAGCCGCACAAAGCATATTCGGTAATTGCACTCGAGTGAACCTTTCTTCCCTAATTCAAGCTCTAGTGGAGTCTGTATGCAAGGGTTTGTGTGGGTATTTTCCAGGGCTGAATTAGGGTTTGAATCAGAGCTGCTGGTGAATGACAGTGGGCATTTGAGGAGATGGGTTGGTGCTCGAGTGTGTTGTGCGGAGAAGGCATGAATCTGTAGCAGATGTTTCAGCTGCAACTCAAAGGAATGGTGTTGTGATTGGGAGATGTGAGTGAGTTTGAAGAGCAGGTTCAGTGAGCTGAGAACTACAAGGTTTTGGTGCTGGTATGGCAGGCCAGGGAATGGTTATGAAGCTGCAATGAGCAGTTGTGGGTTTGAGCTACAAGGGTTATGGAGTGGTTTGAGGCAAAGCTGGAGAGGAGTTAAACTGGAGCTGTAGGATGTAGTGCGGTTATTGAAGCGAGAAGGAGTTTTGGAGTTTGCGGTGTCAAGGCCAGTAATGGCTGGGTTAAGTTTTTAGAGCTCGAGAAGAAATGGTGATGCTCATCGTCATCAGCAATGGAAAGAGTCAGCTGGGATGTTGCGGCTCAACTGAAGGCTGAGATGGTGTTTTTGATTGCTGGTGTTATGAGGAATGGTGGAGTTGTTATGCTCAGGGTTGGATCGAATTCAAAGGCAAAAGAATGCTAGGATTCTAATCTTCGTTATTCATTGCGGGTGGATGAATATTACCGAGCTTGTGCAATGCGGGAGATGGAGCAATGGTCTTGTCAATGGATGAGTTCGGGGAAGTAGTGGTTCATGGTGTTGATCCGGGAAGAATTGGCGAAGGAAGTTTAGCTTGAGTAGGCTGTGAAGAGCAAGGAATGAGATGCTAAAGCGAGACATGGGTGTTTGTATGAGATGTTGGCTGAGTGGATGTCGGGCGCAGAACAAGAGGAGAATGCAGGTGATTCTTTTGCCATATGAACAAGGAGGAGAATAACTGGTGGAGCATTGTGAAGCAATAGTAGTTGGGAATACGAGAGATGGTTGTGAATTGCATTAGATGTTGCCGCAGGGAAGCTCAGTGCTGAAGCGGTGAGCTGATTGAAGCCATCTTGCAATTAATTTATCTTTGAGAAGGGATTGCTCGCGTGGTAGTTGCGGCAGCTGTGATAAAGATTGCGCAGGCATGAAATGGGTGTTGGCTGGTACTACTGAAGCAACAAACTGATGCAGTTAGGATGGATGGGTTGAACTGTGCGGAATGAATAATTTTGAATAGATGAATGCTAGGAATTGTTTGAAATGGCTTGATTAAATGTGCAGGGAAGAGCCAGAATTTGGCCAGGAGAACAGCCAGAAATCAGAGGAGACTCTGCTGAATTTTCTTCTACAGCGAGTCAACTCGGTGATCCGATCCGATCCGATTCGATTCATGACTCAGACGGACTTGGACCTGCTGGGCTTGGCTTATGGGTTGTTTCAGGGACTGATTTTGGCAGATGGGCTGGAGCTGGATATTGTTAGAGGGGCGCGACTCAGTTTGGAAGAAGAGGAGAAATACAACAAGTCTATAAAAGGGTTTTTGATTCTATTCTATGGGGGACCACGTTTTATTCTTTTTCCTCTACTTGTTTTCTAGGGTTTAGAACATGAGACTTCTCTTTCTTCTTGTTATGAACTCCTTGAATATGAGTACCTAAGTTTATTATTGGTTATGGAATAGTTGGATTTCACATAATATGATTCTTTGATTCAATATATTAGTTTTGTCTCATAATTATCGTTTGCAATTCTCTGGAAATATTGTTTCATGATTGATTGATTGTTTTGTCAAGTTGCAAATTGGTAGAACTTCTAATCACATCTATTGCTAGTTTAGGGTTTATTATACGAAAAAGTGATATTCCTTGAATACAAGTAGCATAATATGATTATAGTTTGTAGTGATATATTCTTATGATCATATGTGAATCGTAACCTTTGTTAAATTGAATTAGTGCGCTTTCCACGTTCGATTGCTTTGATTGGCCTGATTTCATAGAACCTAATGCATCTAGGGAATTAAACTTGATTAGTGCTTTTACACGTTAGGTTGTTCCTTTAGATAGAATTCATATTCGCATCTTTTAATGTGTTTGTTGATGACATGAGGAGATTTGCGGGATATTCTTGCGATCAAGGTATTCTAGGGTCTTTGATAAAAGTTGAGATTAAAAATCAATTCTAGTTATTGTGAAAAGCATGTTAGTGAATGAAAACGAAATCCTTAACCAATACTTCTTATCCTTGAATTTATTTGTTTACTTTTCTTTATTTTGTTTTTATTTTATTTTATTATATAAAAATCACAAAACTACCGGTGTTATTTATAGGAAACCATAATAATTTGACAACCTAGACCTCTCTGTGGGATCGATCCTTTCTTGCCCTTGCTATATTTATATTTTGAGTAGTAAGAAAGTGTAATTATATTTGTGTCGCTTACGGCAGTAGCAAATTTTGGCGCCATTCTTAGGAGAGGCAGCGGTTGTTAATTGTTTTTGGTTTCTTATTTTTGTATTTAGTTTTTGTTTTATTTTTTTTTCCTATTTTCTCGGATTTTAACCTTGGTTTGAGAATTATTTCAGTGCTTATTTCGATGGAAGGAGCATATTGGAACAATGGATACGGGTTTCAACCTCAACAATATGAAAACTACCAATTCCATGGATATAATCAAAACCAATTTATTGGTTATGACCAATATTCCATGGAACCTTGTGGTTTTCCTCAACAACCTTATGGTGAGTATGTGTGTGAACAACAACAAGGATGGGAGGATTCTTATGCTCTTGAACAAAAAGTCTCTAATTTTATAGATAAAGTTTCCACCTTTTTACAAGAGGAATTTCAAAAAGCTAAAGAGACTACAAACGAGCAACTCCAAGAACTTCGTGAAAGTATGACTATCTTGCGAAGAGACATTGATCAATACAAGGAAGATATGGATAATTCTAATGTGCATATGGTTTGTGATGAATATTTGATTGATGCTAATGTTGAAAAAGGCGAATCTTTGGGGACTTTTGTTGATAATTGTGTAGTTAACTCAACTCTTGATCTTAATAATGATCATTCACCTATTCAAAAGGATGAGTTAGAGATAAGTAACACTAAATTCAGCGAGGAACAATCTTATGTTGACTATGATAGTGACGGTGATTATGATACATTGCTTGAAACAACTCATGGTGACATCTCCGAGGAGTCTTTTTGGGATCAAGACGAAGATGAAGAGGAATATGTCGAGCACTTGTGTAGATTACTCAAGCATTGATCTTAATAATGATCAAGAGCCTATTCAAAGGGTGGAGCTTGAGGATGATGCATTTTTGAGTGTTCTAAAAAAGTTTCTTATGATAAAATTTGGATCCGCAAAAGAGTATGTGCCTTACAACAAAAAGGAGGAATATGTTGAGAATGAGACCGTTGTGACCAATATTGTGGAAGACCCAATTGAGCTTGCAAATGATTGTAATGATGATGTTTATGTCGACACTTTGGTTACGGCGAGAACGGACGAAGAATGGTTGCAAGGTTTAATAGAGGACCATGATATAAAAGAGGTGAATAATTCACTTGAGTTTTTCAAGATGAAGAGGATTCCCGTAATACAAGAGATTGTGCAAGGTTTATCTAACCCTTTGCCTATTGTTTCTTCTCCTTTACCTCTTATTGGTTTGAATGTATGTGCTTCGAGAATATTGTGGGAATGACTTTGTTTCTCGTTTTCCGCCATTAGAGACACTTGATTCTCATACTATGCAGGTTATGGAACCGAGAAACCGTGGGGGTACCCGACTTCTATATTCTTTATACACTTCCATGTGTGGACAAGAATAAGTGTGGGGAAGCTTTTATCGGTTCATAGCTTTACTTTTGCTTTATGTTACTAATATTTGTGTGAAGCTAGTGTTTGCAAAACAGGTTCTATGGACGGATCCCCAACTTTTCAGATTATTGATGTATGGGGAATGAATCTTACAAGAAGTTAAGTCGGGCCGTCGACTTTAAAACAAGCGCTTAGTGGGAGGCAACCCACCGGTTTTGTATCTCTTATCCTTTTGCATTTTATTTTTGTTTCGTTTATTTATTTTTTACTGTTTTCATATCATATTTGCATCCCTATGTTTAATTTCATTGAGTCCGTAATCTATCTTAGAAGAGAATTAGGACGAATACCTTTTTGTCAGAAAAATTCAGACTGCGCGTAGTTCAGTCCAGAGACCATAACTGTCAGACCGTTTATCAAAACACTGTGAAATTTTGACACTGTGTAGAAAACACGTAGGTGAACAACTTTTGTGAAATGGAGTTTTTCCAAATTCCTTACCAATTTGCACAGTTTTTGCGTTTTATCTGCTGTTACGTCAGAATTCAGAACTTTCGGTTTTACACATTGAGGACAATGTGAAGTTTAAGTGTGGGGAGCATTATATGTTTGTATAGTTTGTTTTTGACACCATTAGTGGATGGAACCATTTTGAATGCAGGAGTTGAGGAACCATTTAACTAAAAGGGAAGAATATAGCTCAGAAATCACAAATTAATATGATAGTTGTTACCATATCTCGGAATATCACCATAGCGCATTCTATTTTTATTTTTCCATATTTATCTATTGTTCTCTAAGTGCTTTGGTGGGTCACTAAACATCGACGTGTTATTACTGCTAGGATGAAATAGAGTGGTTGAGTTACTAAAAAAAAAAAAAAAAATTGAAAAAGAAAAGAAAAAAAAAAAAAAAAAAGGACCGATCAATTAGACCAAAACGGAATAAAAAGACACTTGGGAATAGCAGTATGTGTGAAACGTAGTCCCTGTCTCCGTCGCCTAAACAAGCGTGGAATGCGGGATCCAAGGCAACTATCATGTACTTGCGACAAGAAGCATGCGCTTGGATCCAAAAGATCTAATCATGCTAGTCTAAAAATTGGATCCAGTTTGATCCAATCATAAAAAAAAAAAAAAAAAAAATTTATTGTGTTGAATAAAGTCACTCTTGGTTCCCTTGTATATGCCAATTGATTTGATGTAGCATTCAAAGCACTAAGTAGCTCAATCCAATAGGATTAGGTTCATCTTAGCAGTGACCTTGATGTGAGATATGGGAAACATCGAACACTTGTGAATATTCGCCAACATCTACATCTATATCCATCTTCTTAATCTTTTCATTGTGATTGTGGTTTGTTAGTTTCAGTATTGTGGCTTGTTCGACTATCTATTTAGAGTTTATTTACTAATATATGAATTGAATTTGCAAGGTACCTCCTCCTGTAGTCAATTTGGATTCGTTCATTGATTTGTCACGAATAGACGGAGTTTGAAATATAGGTTTTGTAGGTATATCTCTAGTAAACCTTCACGAGACTATAACTCGTCCACTAGGGACACCTAGGGGTTTAAAGGCTTGTTATTTATGCTAAAAGTGACCGTAGCCTCGACGACACGGAGTTGTATGTATTTTCATGATTTGTTTGTTTGATTTGCTCGAGGACTAGCAAAGTCTAAGTGTGGGGAATTTGATAGGTGTAGAATACACCGTATTTACTATCTAGAGTTTATGCTTTCTTTGCTATTTTTCGTGTGAATTATGTATCTTATGTTCGCTTTTGAGTTTTATAGGTGTTTTGGAGTCATTTGAGTAAAAGGAAGTGGAACTCGCTCAAATCCAAGATTTCTTCTCATCACCGCGACAACGAGAAGACGAAGCCGCGGCGAAAGAATGAGATCATTCCGACTTCGTATGAAGAAGCTGCGAGCATTTGAAGCGTTTCAGAGTTGTGGAATTTGATAGTTTAGCACGCGAACAGATAGGCTGTCAGTTATCTGAAACTGACAAGCCAAATACCAACTCAGGTGGCCCTTGTCCAATATTAAGGCGCCTTAAGTAATTTCATTCCTCACCTTCACCTAAAATTCGCAGGAATAATCATCGAGTGCTTATTTCCGGTTGTCTTAAACCGAGAAAGAGGTAGCTGTTGTTGACAATGAACTCAGGGGAGATCGAGAAGAAGCTGTTGTTGCCGAGAGATCAGATTGAGAGAGAAAAATCAAGAACATAGAGATTTATAATGATCCCGATCTTTGTTGTTGTTGTTCTTGAAGATTAAAGTTGAATTTAAAATGGAATTGGTGACGGATTTGGGGGTTTTAAGAGAAATTAGGGCTCTTATTATATGATGTGCTTTGTCTCGAGGTGATGACGGCATGAGAGATGGTTTGGTGATGTTTACGAAATGGGTTTGCCCGGTGGTTGGATTTGAATTAGGATCAGTGCTCAATAAGTTGGTGATGAATGCGAGATAGAGTCGAGCGCACGGCATATTCGAGGTAATTGCCCGAGTGAACCTTTCTTCCCTAATTCAAGCTCTAGTGGAGTCTCAGTATGCAAGGGTTTGTGTGGGTATTTTCCGGGCTGAATTAGGGTTTGAATCGGAGGCTGGCTGGTGAATGACAAGTGGGCATTTGAGGAGATGGGTTGGTGCTCGAGTGTGTTGTGCGGAGAAGGCATGAATCAGAAGCGGATGTTTGTTGCAACTCAAAGGAATGGTGTTGTGATTGGGAGATGTGAGTGAGTTGGAAGAGAGGTTCGGTGAGTGGGAACTACAAGGTTTTGTGCTTTGGTATGGCGAGGCCGGTGGAATGGTTATGAAGTCTGCAATGAGCAGTTGTGGGTTTGAGCTACAAGGGTTATGGAGTGGTTTGAGGCAAAGCCGGAGAGGAGTTAAACTCGGAGCCGTAGGATGTAGTGCAGTTATTGAAGCAGAAGGAGTTTTGGAGTTTGCAGTGTCAAGGCTGTAATGGCTGGGTTAAGTTTTTAGAGCTCGAGAAGAAATGGTGATGCTCATCGTCATCAGCAATGGAAAGAGTCAGCTGGGATGTTGCGGCTCAACTGAAGGCTGAGATGGTGTTTTTGATTGCTGGTGTTATGAGGAATGGTGGAGTTGTTATGCTCAGGGTTGGATCGAATTCAAAGGCAAAAGAATGCTAGGATTCTAATGCTGTTATTCATTGCAGGTGGATGAATATTCTGAGCTTGTGCAATGCAGGGAGATGGAGCAATGGTGCTGTCAATGGATGAGTTCAGGGAAGTAGTGGTTCACTGGTGTTGATCTGGGAAGAATTGGCGAAGGAAGTTTAGCTTGAGTAGACTGTGAAGAGCAAGGAATGAGATGCTAAAGCGAGACATGGGTGGCTGTATGAGATGTTGGCTGGTGGATGTCAGGCGCAGAACAAGAGGAGAATGCAGCTGATTGCTGCCATATGAGCAGAATCTGGTGGAGCCTGTGAAGCAATAGTAGATGGGAATACAGAGATGGTTGTGAATTGCATTAGATGTTGCCGCTTCAGGGAAGCTGGTCTGAAGCGGTGAGCTGATTGAAGCCATGCTGCAATTAATTTATGCTGAGAAGGGATTGCTCGCGTGACTGGTTGCAGGCAGCTGTGATAAAGATTGCGCAGGCATGAAATGGGTGTTGGCTGGTGCTACTGAAGCAACAAACTGATGCAGTTAGGATGGATGGGTTGAATCTGTGTATTGGAATGAATAATTTTGAATAGATGAATGCTAGGAATTGTTTGAAATGGCTTGATTAAATGTGCGGGGAAGAGCCAGAATTTGCTGAGAACAACGGAGAAATCGGAGGAGACTCGCTTGAATTTTCTTCTACGCCGAGTCAACTCGGTGATCCGATCCGATCCGATCCGATTCGATTCATGACTCGGACGGACTTGGACCTCTTTGGGCTTGGCTTATGGGTTTTTTCAGGGACTGATTTTGGCAGATGGGCTGGAGCTGGATATTGTTAGAGGGGCGCGACTCGGTTTGGAAGAAGAGGAGAAATACAACAAGTCTATAAAAGGGTTTTGATTCTATTCTATGGGGGACCACGTTTTATTCTTTTTCCTCTACTTGTTTTCTAGGGTTTAGAACATGAGACTTCTCTTTCTTCTTGTTATGAACTCCTTGAATATGAGTACCTAAGTTTATTATTGGTTATGGAATAGTTGGATTTCACATAATATGATTCTTTGATTCAATATATTAGTTTTGTCTCATAATTATCGTTTGCAATTCTCTGGAAATATTGTTTCATGATTGATTGATTGTTTTGTCAAGTTGCAAATTGGTAGAACTTCTAATCACATCTATTGCTAGTTTAGGGTTTATTATACGAAAAGTGATATTCCTTGAATACAAGTAGCATAATATGATTATAGTTTGTAGTGATATATTCTTATGATCATATGTGAATCGTAACCTTTGTTAAATTGAATTAGTGCGCTTTCCACGTTCGATTGCTTTGATTGGCCTGATTTCACTAGTTTCATTTGAGTCATTTGAACTAGTTGTGGTTAAGATGAATAAGGTTGATATGAGAGTGTTCATATAGCTAACCACGGTTAAATACTGTTGAACCAACATGGTGCACACGTTTAGGTACGGTTACTCAAACCTAAATGAAGGTACATTTCATTTGTATATAACAAGCTAAGTTCGATCTAACGGTTGAAAGATATTAGCTTGAGTCTAATCAGGTTTTTATCTAACGGTGAATATTGAATGCTTTGTTACCAAGGTAACTTAGATTGCAAACCCTGATTTGAAAAATATATAAGGGATGAAAAAGTGGGGGTACAATAACCTCACCCAATAATTCGGTTAGCAATCTGTATGGACTAACTCTAATATACTTTTAAGAGAATCAACTAGACAGTCAGACTCAATCTTAATAAAAAGTATATCAAGGAGTCATATCTCAATTTCTCGATTCAATACTTACTCAAGCAACTAGAAATCCGCGAGTCTAATTGAATACAAGAGAAATTAACTTGAATGGTACCAAAGACCAATGTTCAAGGATCAATCAATTTCAATCAACAACCAAAGGTCGCATTTCCCAATTGATTGATTCAACGCACAACATGTGATATTTCAATTATATAACCAAATATAATGCGGAAAAGAAATAACACAGACACCAGAAGTTTTGTTAACGAGGAAACTGCAAATGCAGAAAAACCACGGGACCTAGTCCAGATTGAACACACACTGTATTAAGCCGCTACAACTAGCCTACTACAAACTAACTTCGGTCTGGACTGTAGTTGAACCCCAATCAATCTCACACTGATCCAAGGTACAGTTGCACTCCATACGTCTCTGATCCCAGCAGGATACTACGCACTTGATTCCCTTAGCTGATATCACCCACAACTAAGAGTTTCTACGACCCAAAGTCGAAGACTTTAATAAACAAATCTTTATCACACAGAAAAGTCTACAGGAATAGATAAATCTATCTCCCACAGAAATACCTACGAGTTTTGTTCCGTCTTTTGATAAATCAAGGTGAATAGGAACCAATTGATAACCCAGGCCTATATTCCCAAAGAACAGCCTAGAATTATCAATCACCTCACAATAATCTTAATCGAATAGCGAAACAAGATATTGTGGAATCACAAACAATGAGACGAAGATGGTTGTGACTACTTTTCTATCTTGCCTATCGGAGAAATTAATCTCGAGCCAATTTTACAATTGTACTCAATATGATAGAAAAACAAGATCAGATCACGCAACTACAGAGAAAATAGTTGGGTCTGGCTTCACATCCCAATGAAGTCTTCAAGTCGTTAACCTACAGGATCTCGGTAGAAACCTAAGGTTAAAGGAGAATCGACTCTAGCTTATACAACTAGTATCACACAGGAGGTGTGGGATTAGGTTTCCCAGTTGCTAGAGTTCTCCTTTATATAGTCTCCAAATTAGGGTTTCCAATCTAAGTTACCTTGGTAACAAAGCATTCAATATTCACCGTTAGATGACAACCTGATTAGATTCAAGCTAATATCTTTTAACCGTTAGATCGAACTTAGCTTGTTATACACAAATTAAATGCACGTTCATTTAGGTTTGTGTAATCGTACCTAAACGTGTACACCTAGTTGGTTCAACAGTAGTTAACCAAATGGTTAGCTATATGAGCACTTTCATATCAACCATATTCATATTCACCATAACTAGTTCAAATGACTCAAAAGAACTAGTTAGAGAGTTGTTCAATTGCTTAAATCTCATGGAAGTATACAAGACACAATAGAAGCAAAAACGATTTTGATTCATTCGAATCAATTCATGAACTCTATAGCCACGGTTTGCAAATATGCATTCCTTAGTTTATATAAGCTTAAGTTCACGAATAAACCGTTTTTAGAAAATAACCCACTCAAGTATGCGTACATGTACGCATATTTAAGTACCCGGATTAAGTTTGTTTTCAGTTCACAAACTCCAGTAGAAATTCACGGGACGTGAACTTCCGACAATACGCGTACAGGTACGCGGACTTTAGTTCCGGTTATCCTGAGCAGCAAAGTACGCATACTTTGGTTCAAGGATTTTGGACTTACACAAGTATGAGTTCACATACAATGTTTATATCCATTCAAGGTTATATATTCTAAACTCTCATTTCAATCATTAAAACATTCTTAAAGGATGTTAAATAGAGGCTACTCACACTGTATTCTTCATCAAAGCGATTTTCAAGATATTGAAATAATCATCATGCCTTTCGTCACTTGTAAAGATGAACTTGGCCAAAGAGAAAGCTTACCAACACATATTTCGAGAAATAGATAAGCGAGATAAACTCGGCTCGAAATAACAAATGTGTATAATCAAAGTCTATATAGCAATACGACTTTTGTCTCAAGATAGGAGATAGAGTAGATAGACTTTTGAGTGATAGATAAGTTCAAGTCTCCATATACCTTTTAGTCAATGAAGTTCCACCAGTTCCTTGAGTAGTTTTTCGACTTTGTATGATGAATGCCGTGGAGTCTAGAGCTCAACTACACTTTTTATCCTAGTCCGAGACTTACCTATAAGTAGACTAGAAATCAAGACTTATAGTTTTGGCAACTAAACTTGACAAACAATTTTGAGATAGCAACGCTTGCGAGTTCGACCGAGCAGTGCTCTAACAATCTCCCCCTTTGTCAATTTTAGTGACAAAACTATCAATACATATATAATACAAAATAAATAAACTTTGCAGCTTCTCTTCCACATGCATGATCTCCTTGGTTCTTCAACATTACTCGAAATCTTCGTCACTTCCAAGTACTCCAATGATTCCAAAGGTTGTAAGTTCAGCATCATCATTGTTGAAAATCCGTAGCCATAACAATGAGAAAACAAAAGCTCTCAATCATTGTTACACAGTGTCATAGTATTATTACACAACATCAAAGTTCAATTGTATCACAACTTCGACAACAATACTATGGTGATATGTATCACTCCCCCTTAGTCAATACTCCATCTCACATGGAAACCACTCCCCCTTACATAATGATCCGAAAACCATATGTATTTGTAGTTTGAACTACACATTAATTCTCCCTCTTTTTGTCAATAAAATTGGCAAAGGTACGAAAACTAGTGGGATCCTTAATGAAATTTCCATAGAGACTCTTCATGACTAAAACAAAGCACATATCAACTTTTTAGATGCAATCATATAGCCGAAATTAAATGCATTCATCAAGGAGTTTATAAAGATACAAGATAGCCCCTATAATATTCCACAGTCGCACTCCCCACAAAGATTTGGAAATTAAGTACAAGTTCAATTAAGAACTCTCCCCCCATAAAATGTCATTCCCGAAAGAACAACAAGAGCGACCTTACTTTCACAAGAAAAGAAGGATTTCTTTGGACAACACAAATCACATAAGAATATGAATTTGTATCCAAAATACTCAATTAAATTAACCACAAGAGAACCCATGATTAATTTAATCGGAAATGCTCAACATAAGAAAACTTACGGAGCCACACAGTATATACATAAAAAATATGGATCAGGGAAGATCAATACTGCGGACTAAACAAGGATTCATTCTATTTTCCATCACTATTTGCACAATGACATACAATAGACATAATCCTTGGAAACAAAAGTTTTATCCTTTCTTCCATCAAATAATGACATAAAAGGCTTTAACTTTTGTAATGTCAAAAGTTCATTCTATCTTTTATCAATAGTTTCATACCGACATAATAGAGATAACTTTTGAACATGTATGGGAAAATCATAGTTCACGGACGCAAACGCACATATCCCATAACAAATTGCAATATATAAAACCATAAACATTAATACTGCAAAAATCATCTTCCAAATAAACTTAAGAATTTAAACAAATAAATCTAAAAACATTGAAGATGAAAATCGTTGGACATAGTGTTTATGGGTGAAAACTATTTCTGCTGGTTTCGGTAATTTTGGGTGTGTGTGAATGAGAAATGAATCTAAACCCTAAACAAATGCACTGCACGGGAGTGCTTTTTGATTCGAGAGATCAACCTATACAATTCTGTCCTAAACCAAGAAATGGTCGTTCCAGACTTGCTTCGGTCACAAAGTGAAGGAAATTGGGTTGATCTTAGGGAGGGAAGCGAAGAAGGTGTTGAGATTGTGAAGGTGTTGGCTGTTTATGCCTTATATCAGAAAGAGAAACTGGCTTGCAATGATGTAAGCTATCAGTCCTGGTGTTTTCTAGATACGGATGACAACCTTCGTCTCGTATGAAGTGGAGGAAGTGGAGTAATGGAGTAGTGGGGTCATGTAAGTGATTGTCACACGTCCACGTCTTTGCCCACTTTTCCCATCATCTCTAACCGTCCATGCCTCCTGACACGTTCTTGAAATGGCGCGTTGCACGCTGTAAACCGCCAGACCAATACCCCAGTAAGTATCCCCCAGTTTGTGACAGGCTTGATGTCTCGAATGAGTGGATCGTGGGACCCACTGCAGGAAATAGCATACAATGCTAAGTTACTTAAAGAATTGATATTCATGAAATATCGTGCATGTTTGATGCACGCTATGCATTGCAAACAATCAACATGTGTGAAGCATCGATGTTTTAAAGCTTGACCGAATAAGTCGCGGATCAAGCGTCTTAAAATAGCATCACGTCCAACCATCTTCGAGTGATCGTTTGGAGGCTGCGTGGGTGAGCCATGCTTTGGTCGATCACTCCCTGTGGAAGAGTGGCGGACGGTGATCATCGTGATGCTTCATTGGTCGTCTAGCTTTTAACCTAGGCTGTCCGACCAAGCTAGCAAAGTTGGACGGACGAGATAGTTTATGACGCTTATTTACGACTGTTTGATGGAATTTTAGGGTTTTAAAGAGGTGCGCTAGTATCACTCTTCAGCTTGACCGAAATCAATCATGGACGATGTTTTTGGTGGGACCGATCGGGCATGCGTGTAGAAGAATTGCCAGCGTACATGTCCATACCACTTTGTCCCATGGATATGCAATCTAGGCCACTTAATTTGACCGGCAAAGATGAGTGGCCGTGATCGCTTTGCGACAGGAATCATATGCCGCAAAGGACTTTAGGGGGCCACGGCATGCCACCTTTGGGGTACGCGTTTCGAGGCATCTGGCCCTGCCCCAATTCGGCCGGTTGGTCACACACACAGGTGGGCCCGTAGTGATCACGTTGATGCTCCATGGACCTCCTTGGTCTATATCTTCACCCTCCATCCGAGCTGGCGAAGATGGATGGTCGTGATCAATCTGCGACACATATACCATGTCGCAAACCCTAATTAGGGTTTTGGGCCGGTCACGCGCGTGCAACTTTAGCTGAGCGGTTTGGCAGTCTATGCTCCTCCTTTGGGGAGACCGACCATGTGGGGCCCACGTTGGGTCGACGGTGAACATATTCGTACCTGTCTGATGGTCCTAGGCATGATCTAAGCCATCCAAACATGCTGGCGAAGTTGGATGGTTGTGATCAATTTAAGACACTAGTGGGATTTCCGCGACCTTTAAAGCATCACGCCAGCCATGTTTTGAGCAAACGTTTATTGCTCCATGGCTTTTTCGTGAGAAAACCGATCGGGCAGGGATAGAGAGCGCCCGCCAATGTGCGTGTTGGCGCCTCCTCCATATTTCATGGTGCGATCTAAGCCGTCCAATCAGGCTAGTAAAGTTGGACGGTCACGATCTTTTTGAGACTGTCTTAAGCAGTCTTGCTCACTCGAGCTTCTTCCAAAGCAGCGCGGCCACCCTACTTTAGGGCTGGCGTTTTGGCATGCTGGAAAGTAAAGTGTAATTTTCGACCGGCTAGGGCATAAATAGGCCCGCTGGTGATCATCAAGGTGATAGCCTGCTCCTGATAGGGTTCGTCTAGGCTGGTTAAATCATGCGGTCAACCTGCGTGGCCGTGATTGTTTCTGAGACTGAGATGGACAGTCTAGATTTCCCTTAGGAAATTAAATATGCTCAATCGGGCTAATATAACACACCGAGAGATGTAGCCTGTACGGGTATTTCGTGCATGCCTCACCATTGACACTTGGAGATTCGTGTTACTCTGCTAAGAGCAACGCTCAGTCGTCATGCCGCACCAATAATGAGAGTTATGCGGGAACAACACAGGATATACTAGGCAAATCATGCATTATAAATAATGCTAAAAATTCACAGAATATTTGGGATTGTTGCTACATGCTCCATTCTAGGTGAATTTTGTGTATTTAATTCACAGAATATTTGGGATTGTTGCCACATGCTCCATTCTAGGTGAATTAATAAAGCGAAAAAGTATTCATCACTTATCAAATAGCCTTATCCTCTGCAGGATGTCAGCGTATTAAATTTGTCTTTTACAATTTTAGCCTTGAACAAAAATCCACCATCAACATTAAGTCCCCTTCCTAGCACATAATGGTTACATCATTGTGGGGTAGGCATGAGATGGTGACAAATAAAGATAAAACTTATAAGACAAAGTTAGATGTTACCAGGAGAGATGGGTCGTCCTGTCCTTGGAGCATGTCACGTTCAAGAGGCATCCAGGTGAGCGTTCCCCTAGCATGATGTCGGTTGTCCCCAGGTAGATTAGGCATATGGTTGGTTGGATTCTCAAACTATTCATGACGAGGTCGTAATCCTCGACTCTGATGAGGACGAGCCTTATCATGAGTAACATCCTTAAAAGGCTGTTAAAGCAATTTCTGAAAAAGATGTTGAGGCAGCTCCCAAAGAGAACGTTGATGTAGCTTCTGGAGCGAACGTCGAGGCGGCTCCTGGAGAGAGCGTTGAAGCAGCTTCTTATGGCGAGAGAGCTGAAAAACCTTCTTCTCGAGAGAGTTGAAGCGCCTTCTTCTGGAGAGAGAGAGAGCTGAAACGCCTTCTTCTGGAGAGAGTGTTGAAGCGGCTTCTTCTTCGGTTTGACTTCCCCTTGCGAATTACATGCTTCTTGATTGACCATATCTCTTGTGTTGAAGAATTCCTTGACTGACGGCGCAGGAATTTCATGCTGAGCCTCAGTCCCCAAGCGCGATTTATATGGTTCTATCTTGTATGGTCGGTGGGTTTACCATAATAAAGATCTCGCCATCTCGCCTCCGTAACTCTATTACTTCTCCATGGGAAAATAAAATATGCAGAAGTTCGGATTACCTCTGTCCGTAGTGGTTGTTGCTATGGTGAAGCTCGGGATTGGCAGTCTTCATATAGTGGTAGAGCTTGTCTCGTTATTAGAGGGAAAAGCTAATGATGGAACCGATAGCTTCCTTGATGTTGCCTCATGGAATGAAAAATATGGAGACAGTCCCCTGCCCACGAGTATCTACCGAGCCTTCGACTTGATAGACGTTTTTACGCTGGGTTCATGAGGCCGTATTTACGTATGTATTGCGTTTCATAGACGTCCAGGAATATCACTGATCTTTGACAATACGCCTGCTCTCTTGAGTACATCCTCGTCTTTGGACATCTTGGAATCATAATGATAGTGTGCTTGCATCTCTCTAAATTCACCATCTTTGAGATAGGCAGTGCTAAGCAGTCCCCAGTCACACTCCTTTGCCATTATCATCTTTGGATCGTGTCTTTGAGGAGTGGGGAAGTTCCTTCATGTGAATGACTTAACTAATAGGTTCTGCAAATATGATGAAGCTATTTTCATGGAGAATCTATATGTACCTCTTAAGTCCCAGGTGCAATCTCCTTTGGTAACGCAACTACTTCTTCTACGGGGGACGAAATTCTGAAAGCGTCTCTCATTGATGTTTCTGCCGTCGATACATATATGGAATATCTTGGACGTTGTTTCATCATTGTGGCAACCGCGCATGTGGTACTAGAGTTGGAGATTTTGGAAGCACAGGATGTTGTATCCCGGTGGTTTTACTCTTGCGAAACTGCTTACAGAAGGCTGAAGGTTGTATTGCCTGTTGGTGAGATGTATGCTTCCACGAACATCATGAGGCTCTTCATTACTGGCAGGCTTGTTCTTTCTAGCGGGGAAGGTCTTGTCATGGCCAACCGAGTGTTTAGCAGCTTCACGGAGTTCAGAGAATGTCTGAAAGCGCAGGTTCTTCGACAAAACACGATAGTCAGGTACCATCCTATTGATACACAATTACACCACTTGTTGTTCAGTCACATTTGGATCGTGACCCTCCAATGCATGAATTCGGGACCTGTTGACATAATCATTTGGATGTTTGCTGTTTCGCTGAAGCATTCCTCTTAAGTTTGACAGAGTGATTCGCCCAAGTTGCGGATTCTTTCTCGACATGCTGATGCGGACATCGCAATCTTCTTGAGGCTGCTCCCTTGAGGTATCGGCTCCAGTAGATTTGAAGATGTCCCGGGATCGCTCTCGTCCGGGCTGACTGATAAGCACGTAGGTGCTACATTTTATACCCATATTTATACTATCTATGTCTCGATATTTCGTTAATAATAACATTTTAGTGCTTTTGTAGAAAGTACAAACGAATTCGATCACGAAAAGGATAAACGGCTAAAATGGAGCTAAATTGGCGTTTGCAACCGAATATTGCCAAGTGCATTGGATTGGATGCGGATGAGGTGAAAACCGGTCCATACCGGCCCATGCTCACCCCTATGGGCCAAGAAGTCAGTAAGCAAAGCAAAGACTTGTCTTTGCTAGTTAGAATGTGTCAGGCCCATTTGGAGTTAACAGAAAAATAGTGGATGTGGCCCATCTCTCCACCACATCTTTGCGGAATGGAAGGCATCAGACAGTATTGTTCATTCTCTGTCAAACAAATGGAATTCTCGTTTCCCTCTTTAAGCAGCCGGTGTTAAACCGAGATGGAGATTAACGAGAAGTAACTCTGGCGAAGTCAACAACAATTGAAGTACCCAGCGGTGATGGCGGCTGGGTTTAGTTGAGAGAAGATCCCAGTGCGAATGGAGATGGTTGAGAGCTGTGGAAATCGGTGATGGCTGAGATTTTCAAGTAACAACGGAAATGGAATTAGGTCTGCTGGTATGTATCGAATGAAGAAGCATCAGTTGGCTGCATTACTCGCGGTGCAGGGAGGAACATGGGTGCTAATCTGTTGTGATTTTAGCTCGAGTTGTGGCTGGAATTCTGTTGAGAGAACTCAAGGAAGGAAGGTATTGCCGCTGCCAGAATTAAGAAGAACTGATGGTTATAGTTGGTCGAGCTTTACATTCGTGGGAGAGGTTGACAAAGTGTGGTTGATGTTGGCAGTCTTGTGCCGAAAATTGTTGTGTTTCTGCTCGAGGGATGCGAGTCTGATGCTTGATAAAATGGGGCAATGAAGTGAAACGAGGTGGTTTGTATGTTGGTTGGATTAGTCGACGATAGATGGTCGCTGCTGTGGTCGACAAAAAAGATTGGCGTGAGTTTTTGATGCAGATATGGAATGATGATGGGTTTCTTGGACTTCATGAAAGAGTGAAGGCATGGATCGATATATGGGATGTCTGCAATTGGTCTGCATGCACAGGGAAGAACGAATCAGTTAGGGATGATGTCGTAGCCGACATGGAGAGCTGAGATAAACCAGGTTCATGCAACGTAGAAGTGTAATGAGAAGTATGGTCTGATTTGTGAACTCTTGGTTTTGTTTAAGCATTAATCGGCAGTGAACTGGGTTTCAAGACATGGATGTGTTTTTGCAAGGCATCGATGCTCTCAATTGGTCGGAAATTAGAAGATGGATAGGCAGACTTATCGGCAGTTGTTGGTGTTGCTGGCTGGAAGAAAATGGCAGCGAGACAAGGAAGTTAGGATCTGTGTGTTTGGCTAATGGTCATCTTATGAAGTTTGGCATTAAGTTGATTATTGTTTTGAGTGTTGTGAATGACTCGAGTTTGGAGAATGAGAAGGCAGTATTGATGTTGATTATTGATGGTAATGGATGATAACTGGTTCTCGATGTCGAGTGGTCTTTGGTGGTGAATACTTTGCAGGTGGATAGCTGGGTAAAACTCGAGTTTAAAGTGGTGCTTCCATTTACCGGTCGATGCTGCTGAACCGAGTACAACTGCCATGAAACTAATAAGGGACTGTTGTAGTTAACGACAATGATGCTGTGAGACAGAGATGAAGGAGACAGATCGAGGTTAAACATCAAATAGAGGTTGCAACCGAGATTTACAAGGGCTTATGGACAGAAAGTAGGACATTGGTGTCGTAGTCAGATTTAGGAAGGAGATAGAGGAGACATCACAAACGACCGGGGATAAGAAGACTTGAGTTGATTATGAAGTTGTATAAAGGCCTGGTGTTTCAATGATGACTCTGTTCATTCTGTGAATGAAGTTAGGTTTTGTTGGAGGAAGCAAGTAGTCTTTGTGATCGGTGGTGATGGCTAGGGCCGGAAGACGTAAACCGGAGCTCATATGGTTGAGTTCGTTTGGCCAAGGCAGGGGAGGTGTGACGGACAAAACGGCCGATGGCCAGACTTGGGCAATGTTCGATTTGGAATACGGTGGTCTTTGGAAAGGATGATGAGGCACGCTTTCATTGGTTGGTAAATTATTTGTGACGTGAGGAAGAAAAGAAATAAAAAGAGAAGTCAAATCAGAAAGAAAAATTTGGTGCCACAGAGCCGTTCTGAGAGAAGGGTTTTGAGTTTTGTTTTCGATTCTTCGTTTTTCATTAGCTAGAGTTTGATTTATTTATATGTTTATGGCTTTTGAGAAAGCCATGTCTAGCTAGAGCCTTGTTAGGGTTTAGATTGAAACCAATTTATTTATATAGACTCTACGATGATATTTCTAATAATGATTCATTGATTAGTGATTTCTCTTCATATAGCTTGGTGTTTTATCGTTCATGTGATTTTTTTGATTATTTATGCTTTTGAATTGATATTTCGTGCTTCGGTTAAATCCCTAGACGTGGTATGCAAGGATAGATAGGTAATGCTTTAGGATCGCTACATACGAAGCGAAGGAAGTTACAGCGGAGAAACTATATTTTAGAATTTAATATAACATCTTCCGAGACATGAGATTGATTTCGAAATTTTTCTTGAGTAATAAATAGAGATTAGTAGAGTTTTATATGATTGAATCGGTGGAAATCGAAAACCCTAACAACCCTTTTTCATTTTGGTTACGTCTTTGTTATTTATTATTTCATTTTGTCCGAATTTCTGAAAACTCTAAAAAAAACATCATTTTGCGATTACTTAGTTTTTGGTATTAGTTGGTAGAGTATTTCACACTCCCTGTGGGAATGACCTGTACTTGCCATTGTCTACTAATTAGACGCTGTGCACTTGCAGTATTATTATTGTAGGTTTCGGAACCTACCAAGTTTTTGGCGCCGCTGTCGGGGAGTGGTTGCAAAATATTCTCTAGTTGATATCTTTTTTGTACATAGCTTATTTTCATTTTATTTTCGTACATAATATATTTTTTATTTTTCTTTTAAATCCTTTTTACGCAGTTTGTTTAATTTTTTTAGGTACCTTAGCGTGAAGTGTTGTGGGCGAAAAGAAAGTATGCACTCGCAAGGCTTTTGCAAGAGCCACTCGGAAGATCCATTAGAGGTTTGCTTGGCTCATTTTGGGTATGATTTTGATGATGATAGTGTTATTTGTGAAGTCAATGCCTTGTTAGACTCCACACCTCTGTTAGACACTAATAAATGGAAGCCCAAACTAGAACCTCTAGTTATGCCCGAGTCTCGACTAGTTTCATCAGTCGAGAAAGCTCCGACCTTGACCCTTAAGCCATTGTCTAATTTTTCTCATCTTGATGATATTAATAATGAAATTGTTATAGATGATAGTGGGTCTATGAGTCGTGATAATATTGCTCCATTGAGCTCTTGTTCCGTGGATGAATTTGAACCAATATCTGTCGAGCAAATTATTTCCTCAGACTTTGAACCAGATTTAGAGTGTACAATGACTGTTGAATTCTCTAAACAATCTTTACTCGTTATCCATGAATCATATTTACTTCAGATAACCACATATGATAGGGAAGGTTTAAATTCTGTTACGAATAAGACTGTGTTCAGGTTTTGCTCTCTGGGTACTAATCATCATTACTGCAGTATCATCTTTTCAGCAAAACTGATTAGTTGGGTTGATCCCCAACTTTTCAGACTATATATATATATGATTTGCAGCGTACTTTGTGGTACCAACCTCACCTTGTTTGAGAACGTGCTACTGAAAACAGGGAAACAAATACATTTCGCTTCATGGGAGTCAACCCATCCGATTTGTTCCCTTTACTCTTATATTTTTTTATTTTTTTTTAAATCTCCAATCTTAATTTCTACGTTGGATGACTCAATTACATTGAGGACAATGTAATGTTTAAGTGTGGGGGTGTGGCACTTTCGTTAGGAATTAAAATTTTTTTTATGATTGTTAGGATTATGATCAGTTGTTTAGCGGGTCTTTTTGTCTAGCTGTTTAGCAGACATCTATGCCACTGTTTAGTGGTTTCGTCTAGCTGTTTAGCAGACATCTCTATCCACTGTTTAGTGGATCCGTCTAGCTGTTTAGCAGACATTTCTCTTTATCCAGCTGTTTAGCGGATATATTTTTTTTGTTTTGCTCGGGACTAGCAAAATATAAGTGTGGGGGTGTTGATAAGCACGTAGGTGCTACATTTTATACCCATATTTATACTAGCTATGTCTCGATATTTCGTTAATAATAACATTTTAGTGCTTTTGTAGAAAGTACAAACGAATCCGATCACGAAAAGGTTAAACGACTAAAATGGAGCTAAATTGGCGTTTGCAACCGAATATTGCCAAGTGCATCGGATTGGATGCGGATGAGGTGAAAACCGGTCCATACCGGCCCATGCTCACCCCTACGGGCCAAGAAGTCAGTAAGCAAAGCAAAGAGTTGTCTTTGCTAGTTGGAATGTGTCAGGCCCATTTGGAGTTAACAGAAAAAATAGTGGATGTGGCCCATCTCTCCACCACATCTTTGCGGAATGGAAGGCATCAGACAGTATTGTTCATTCTCTGTCAAACAAATGGAATTCTCGTTTCCCTCTTTAAGCATCCAGTGTTAAACTGAGATGGAGATTAATGAGAAGTAACTCTGGCGAAGTCAACAGCAATTGAAGTACCGGCAGTGATGGCGCTGGGTTTAGTTGAGAGAAGATCCCAGGTGCGAATGGAGATGGTTGAGCTGTGGAAATCGGTGATGGCTGAGATGTTCAATTAACAACGGAAATGGAATTGGGTCTGCTGGTATGTATCGAATGAAGAAGCATCAGTTGGCTGCATTACTCGCAGTGCAGGGAGGAACATGGGTGCTAATCTGTTGTGATTTTTAGCTCGAGTTGTGGCTGGAATTCCGTTGAGAGAACTCAAGGAAGGAAGGTATTGTCGCTGCCAGAATTAAGAAGAACTGATGGTTATAGTTGGTCGAGCTTTACAGTCGTGGGAGAGGTTGACAAAGTGTGGTTGCTGTTGGCAGTCTTGTGCCGAAAATTGTTGTGTTTCTGCTCGAGGGATGCGAGTCTGATGCTTGATAAAATGGGGCAATGAAGTGAAACGAGGTGGTCTGTATGTTGGTTGGATTAGTCGACGATAGATGGTCGCTGCTGTGGTCGACAGAAAAGATTGGCGTGAGTTTTTGCTGCAGATATGGAATGAAGATGGGTTTCTTGGACTTCATGAAAGAGTGAAGGCATGGATCGATATATGGGATGTCTGAAATTGGTCTGCATGCACAGGGAAGCACGAATCAGTTAGGGATGATACCGTAGCCGAGATGGAGAGATGAGATAAACCAGGTTCATGCAACGTGGAAGTGTAATGAGAAGTATGGTCTGATTTGTGAACTCTTGGTTTTGTTTAAGCATTAATCGTCAGTGAACTGGATTTCAAGACATGGAGGTGTTGTTGCTAGGCATCGATGCTCTCAATTGGTCGGAAATTAGAAGATGGATATGCATAGTTATCGGCAGTTGTTGGTGTTGCTGGCTGGAACAAAATGGCAGCGAGATAAAGAATTTAGGATCTGTGTGTTTGGTTAATGGTCATCTTATGAAGTTTGGCATTACGTTGATTATTGTTTTGAGTGTTGTGAATGACTCGAGTTTGGAGAATGAGAAGGCAGTATTGATGTTGACTCTTGATGGTAATGGATGATAACTGGTTCTCGATGTCGAGTGGTGCTGGTGGTGAATACTGCAGGTGGATAGCTGGGTAAAACTCGAGTTTAAAGTGGTGCTTCCATTTACCGGTCGATGCTGCTGAACCGAGTACAACTGCCATGAAACTAATAAGGGACTGTTGTAGTTAACGGAAATGATGCTGTGAGACAGAGATGAAGGAGACAACTCGAGGTTAAACAGCAAATAGAGGTTTCAACCGAGATTTACAAGGGCTTATGGACAGAAAGTAGGGCATTGGTGACGTAGCCGGATTTAGGAAGGAGATAGAGGAGACATCACAGACGACTAGGGATAAGAAGACTTGAGTTGATTATGAAGCTGTATAAAGGCCTGGTGTTTCAATGATGACTATGTTCATTCACAGCAACGAAGTTAGGTTTTGTTGGAGGAAGCAAGTAGTGCTGTGATCGGTGGTGATGGCTAGGGCCAGAAGACAGAAACTGGAGCTCATATGGTTGAGTTCGTTTGACCGGGCAGGGAGGTGTGACGGACAAAACGGCCGATGGCCAGACTTGGGCAATGTTCTAATTTGGAATACGGTGGTGCTAGAAAGGATGATGAGGCACGCTTTCATTGGTTGGTAAATTATTTGTGTCGTGAGGAAGAAAAGAAATAAAAAGAGAAGTCAAATCGGAAAGAAAAGGCTGGCGGCCACAGAGCCGTTTACAGAGAAGGGTTTTGAGTTTTATTTTCGATTCTTCATTTTTCATTAGCTAGAGTTTGATTTATTTATATGTTTATGGCTTTTGAGAAAGCCATGTCTAGCTAGAGCCTTGTTAGGGTTTAGATTGAAACTAATTTATTTATATAGACTCTACGATGATATTTCTAATAATGATTCATTGATTAGTGATTTCTCTTCATATAGCTTGGTGTTTTATCGTTCATGTGATTTTCTTGATTATTTATGCTTTTGAATTGATATTTCGTGCTTCGTTTAAATCCCTAGACGTGGTATGCAAGGATAGATAGGTAATGCTTTAGGATCGCTACATACGAAGCGAAGGAAGTTCAACGGAGAAACTATATTTTAGAATTTAATATAACATCTTAGGGATATGAGATTGATTTGAAATTTGTCTTGAGTAATAAATAGAGATTAGTAGAGTTTTATATGATTGAATCGGTGGAAATCGAAAACCCTAACAACCCTTTCTCATTTTGGTTACGTCTTTGTTATTTATTATTTCATTTTGTCCGAATTTCTGAAAACTCTCAAAAAAACATCATTTTGCGATTACTTAGTTTTTGGTATTAGTTGGTAGAGTATTTCACACTCCTGTGGGAACGACCTGTACTTGCCATTGTCTACTAGTTAGACGTTGTGCACTTGCGATGTATTATTAGGGTTTGGAACCTACCAAGTTTTTGGCGCCGCTGCCGGGGAGTGGTTGCAAAATATTCTCTAGTTGATATCTTTTTTGTACATAGCTTATTTTCATTTTATTTTTGTACATAATATATTTTTTATTTTCCTTTTATATCCTTTTTACACAGTTTGTTTAATTTTTTTAGGTACCTTAGCCTGAAGTGATGTGGGCGAAAAGAAAGTATGCACTCGCAAGGCTTTTGCAAGAGCCACTCGGGAAGATCCATTAGAGGTTTGCTTGGCGCATTTTGGGTATGATTTTGATGATGATAGTGTTATTTGTGAATTCAATGCCTTGTTAGACTCCACACCGCTGTTAGACACTAATAAATGGAAGCCCAAACTAGAACCTCTAGTTATGCCCGAGTCTCGACTAGTTTCATCAGTCGAGAAAGCTCCGACCTTGACCCTTAAGCCATTGTCTAATTTTTCTCATCTTGATGATATTAATAATGAAATTGTTATAGATGATAGTGGGTCTATGAGTCGTGATAATATTGCTCCATTGAGCTCTTGTTCCGTGGATGAATTTGAACCAATATATGCCAAGCAAATTTTTTCCTCAGACTTAGAACCAGATTTAGAGTGTACAATGACTGTTGAATTCTCTAAACAATCTTTACTCATTATCCATGAATCATATTTACTTCAGATAACCACATATGATAGGGAAGGTTTAAATTCTGTTACGAATAAGACTTGTGTTCGAGTTTTGCTCTCAGGTACTAATCATCATTCTTGAGGATCATCTTTTCAAAGAACACTTGATTAGTTGGGTTGATCCCCAACTTTTCAGACTAAATATATATGATTTGCAGCGTACTTTGGGGTACCAACCTCACCTTGTTTGAGAACGTGCTACTGAAAACAGGGAAACAAATACATTTCTCTTCATGGGAGTCAACCCATCAGATTTGTTCCCTTTACTCTTATCTTTTATTTTATTTTTTAAATCTCACATCTTAATTTCTACGTTGGATGACTCAATTACATTGAGGACAATGTAATGTTTAAGTGTGGGGGTGTGGCACTTTCGTTAGGAATTAAAAACAAAAAATGATTGTTAGGATTATGATCAGTTGTTTAGCGGGTATTTCTGTCTAGCTGTTTAGCATACATCTATGCCACTGTTTAGTGGTTTCATCTAGTTGTTTAGCAGACATCTCTATCCACTGTTTAGTGGATCCGTCTAGCTGTTTAGCAGACATTTATCTTTATCCAGCTGTTTAGCGGATATTTATTTTTTGTTTTGCTCGGGACTAGCAAAATATAAGTGTGGGGGTGTTGATAAGCACGTAGGTGCTACATTTTATACCCATATTTATACTAGCTATGTCTCGATATTTCGTTAATAATAACATTTTAGTGCTTTTGTAGAAAGTACAAACGAATCCGATCACGAAAAGGATAAACGGCTAAAATGGAGCTAAATTGGCGTTTGCAACCGAATATTGCCAAGTGCATCGGATTCGATGCGGATGAGGTGAAAATCGGTCCATACCGGCTCATGCTCACCCCTACGGGCCAAGAAGTCAGTAAGGAAAGCAAAGATTTGTCTTTGCTAGTTGGAATGTGTCAGGCCCATTTGGAGTTAACAGAAAAATAGTGGATGTGGCCCATCTCTCCACCACATCTTTGCGGAATGGAAGGCATCAGACAGTATTGTTCATTCTCTGTCAAACAAATGGAATTCTCGTTTCCCTCTTCAAGCAGCCAGTGTTAAACTGAGATGGAGATTAACGAGAAGTAACTCTGGCGAAGTCAACAACAATTGAAGTACCGGCAGTGATGGCGCTGGGTTTAGTTGAGAGAAGATCCCAGGTACGAATGGAGATGGTTGAGCTGTGGAAATCGGTGATGGCTGAGATGTTCAAGTAACAACGGAAATGGAATTGGGTCTGCTGGTATGTATCGAATGAAGAAGCATCAGTTGGCTGCATTACTCGCGGTGTAGGGAGGAACATGGGTGCTAATCTGTTGTGATTTTTAGCTCGAGTTGTGGCTGGAATTCCGTTGAGAGAACTCAAGGAAGGAAGGTATTGCCGCTACCAGAATTAAGAAGAACTGATGGTTATAGTTGGTCGAGCTTTACAGTCGTGGGAGAGGTTGACAAAGTGTGGTTGCTGTTGGCAGTCTTGTGCCGAAAATTATTGTGTTTCTCCTCGAGGGATGCGAGTTTGATGCTTGATAAAATGGGGCAATGAAGTGAAACGAGGTGGTCTGTATGTTGGTTGGATTAGTCGACGATAGATGGTCGCTGTTGTGGCCGACAGAAAAGATTGGCGTGAGTTTTTGCTGCAGATATGGAATGAAGATGGGTTTCTTGGACTTCATGAAAAAGTGAAAGCATGGATCGATATATGGGATGTCTGCAATTGGTCTGCATGCACAGGGAAGAACGAATCAGTTAGGGATGATGCCGTAGCCGAGATAGAGAGCTGAGATAAACCAGGTTCATGCAACGTAGAAGTGTAATGAGAAGTATGGTCTGATTTGTGAACTCTTGGTTTTTTTTAAGCATTAATCGGTAGTGAACTGGGTTTCAAGATATGGAGGTGTTGTTGCAAGGCATCGATCCTCTCAGTTGGTCGGAAATTAGAAGATGGATATGCAGAGTTATCGGCAGTTGTTGGTGTTGCTGGCTGGAAGAAAATGGCAGTGAGACAAGGAAGTTAAGATCTGTGTGTTTGGCTAATGGTCATCTTATGAAGTTTGGCATTACGTTGATTATTGTTTAGAGTGTTGTGAATGACTCGAGTTTGGAGAATGAGAAGGCAGTATTGATGTTGACTCTTGATGGTAATGGATGATAACTGGTTCTCGATGTCGAGTGGTGCTGGTGGTGAATACTGCAGGTGGATAGCTGGGTAAAACTCGAGTTTAAAGTGGTGCTTCCATTTACCGGTCGATGCTGCTGAACCGAGTACAACTGCCATGAAACTAATAAGGGGCTGCTGTAGTTAACGGCAATGATATGTGAGACAGAGATGAAGGAGACAGCTCGAGGTTAAACAGCAAATAGAGGTTGCAACCGAGATTTACAAGGGCTTATGGACAGAAAGTAGGACATTGGTGCCGTAGTCGGCTTTAGGAAGGAGATAGAGGAGACATCACAGAAGACCAGGGATAAGAAGACTTGAGTTGATTATGAAGCTGTATAAAGGCCTGGTGTTTCAATGATGACTCTGTTCATTCACAGCATCGAAGTTAGGTTTTGTTGGAGGAAGCAAGTAGTGCTGTGATCGGTGGTGATGGCTAGGGCCAGAAGACAGAAACTGGAGCTCATATGGTTGAGTTCGTTTGACCGGGCAGGGAGGTGTGACGGACAAAACGGCCGATGGCCAGACTTGGGCAATGTTCTGATTTGGAATACGGTGGTGCTGGAAAGGATGATGTGGCACGCTTTCATTGGTTGGTAAATTATTTATGACGTGAGGAAGAAAAGAAAGAAAAAGAGAAGTCAAATCGGAAAGAAAAGGCTGGCGGCCACAGAGCCGTTTACAGAGAAGGGTTTTGAGTTTTGTTTTCGATTCTTCGTTTTTCATTAGCTAGAGTTTGATTTATTTATATGTTTATGGCTTTTGAGAAAGCCATGTCTAGCTAGAGCCTTGTTAGGGTTTATATTGAAACCAATTTATTTATATAGACTCTACGATGATATTTCTAATAATGATTCATTGATTGGTGATTTCTCTTCATATAGCTTGGTGTTTTATCGTTCATGTGATTTTCTTGATTATTTATGCTTTTGAATTGATATTTCGTGCTTCGGTTAAATCCCTAGACGTGGTATGCAAGGATAGATAGGTAATGCTTTAGGATCGCTACATACGAAGCGAAGGAAGTTACAACGGAGAAACTATATTTTAGAATTTAATATAATATCTTCCGGGACATGAGATTGATTTCGAAATTTGTCTTGAGTAATAAATAGAGATTAGTAGAGTTTTATATGATTGAATCGGTGGAAATCGAAAACCTTAACAACCCTTTCTCATTTTGGTTACGTCTTTGTTATTTATTATTTCATTTTGTCCGAATTTCTGAAAACTCTCAAAAAAAACATCATTTTGCGATTACTTAGTTTTTGGTATTAGTTGGTAGAGTATTTCACACTCCCTGGGGGAACGACCTGTACTTTCCATTGTCTACTAGTTAGACGTTGTGCACTTGCAGTATTATTATTGTAGGTTTCGGAACCTACCACTGACATAATAGGCGAACCCTTTATGATGATTTGGAGATGACAATATTTGTTGAATATTCCGAAACGCTTCATGTTGTAGTGCGGTCCAGACGAAACATGCTCCTTTCTTCAACAAGGGGGTGAATAAAGCAATAAGCTGGGCTAAACCAGGTATAAAACTGTAGTTCACCTTGCCCATGAAGCTTTGGAGTTCTTTCACAGTTCGCGGAGGCAGCATCGTGAGGATAGCTTGGGTCTTGGATGGGTCCACTTTAATTCCTTCAGCATTCACCTTTCGAACACTTGTCGTAAGACTTCTGTGTGGGCCGCCTGAGCTTTTGATTTGACTACTATATCATCCACGTAGTCTTCAACTTGCTTATGTATCATGTCGTGGAAGATTGCCGTCATAGCGCGTGTTGATACGTTGCACCGGCATTAACTAAATGGCATTACAGTATAATAAAATTTCCGAGAGGAGTTCGAAAAGATGTCTTACTCGCATCATGCTCATACATCCTTATCTGATTGTAGACGATATATCCATCCATGAAGGAGAACACGTCGTTTCCGCTGGTGGCATCCACTAACATGTCGATGTTAGGTAGAGGAAATCATCTTTTTGGCAGCATCTGTTCAAGTCTCTGATATCCACGCAGCACCTGATCTGTCCATTTATTTTTCTTTTTTACCGGAACCACATTAGCCAACCAGGTTGGATAATGAATGGGTTTGATGAAGCCAGCATCTAGCAACTTCTGAATTTCAGTCTCTATTTGCCCTTCTACCTCGTGTCTGAACTGCCTCGGAGACTGTTTAACCGGCTTGGATCCAGGTATGACATGTAGATGATGGGTGACCAATTTTTCATCTAAACCGGGCATTTCTTCATACGTACAACCGAATATGTCCTGGTACTCTTTGAGAAGTTTTACGAGCTTCGTGCGTTCATCCGTACACAAGGTTGAGCTGATAGAGATAGGCCTATGAGATTCCTCATTCCCGATGTTAACGATTTCGAGTTCATCGGTTGTCGAGTTGGTGCCATCATCTGTCGTGGAGCATCCGATACTTCTTCTTATGGCCCATCGTTGTTGTAGCATTCCTTTGGGCGGAGAGACTGGGTAGCAGTCTCCCCTGCTAATTGCTAACATCGGCGTCGGTACACGTTTTTCCCTTTCTGGTCACGCCTTGCCATAAAAGTTCGTTCCCTCTTTGTGTGAACGTGAGTCGCTGCTTCACATGATGAAGAAGAATTGGAATGCCTTGTCAGCAAAAATGTATCATGGGGCTCAGTCTTCAATAATGCAAGTCGGTCCTCCTCCTGGATTGACGCCCACGTGGGGAGTGGGATGTAATGAACTTTATCTGATTCTTCACACGGATCCTCTCTTGTTCAAACAATTCAACTCCGCATATTGGTGCGTAAGGAGATAATGATGCAGGAATACGAACGACTTCTTTATTCAACACAGTCTTTAGGCATTGGTGATACGTCGAGGGGACGATCTTATTGTCATGAAGCCATGGTCTCCCCAGTATCATATGGTAGTCCGGCTCCTTTTCTATGACTTCGAATTTCACCTTTGATTGGACGGGCCCTACAGAAAAATTCAAATTGACATACCCGTACGTGTTGGTTTGGTTCCCTTCAAAGTCTGTCACCGTCGTAGGCTATCATACGATCTTGCTTGGGCGAACCTTGGCCGTCCTGAGTATTTTGAGAGTAATCACATTCGAAGACGCTCCCGTGTCGATGAGGTCCCTTTTGAACTCTGAATCCTTGATGCGTGCAGTAACGTGTAGGGCCCGGTTGTGACCTTCTTCCGCCATCATGTCTTCCTCTGTAAATGTAACATTATTCACAGACATCTCTAATGGTTTTGAGGCTTCTGGACGTAAAGAAGTTAAATGCACGTCCAGGGCTATATGGTAGATTGCAGCAAACGTCTCCGCCCGCTGATTCTTCGAGAGGTGTAAAAGTTCGCATAAGCTTTCCACAAGAGAAGCCGCTTCCTGATCCACCGGCCTCTGGTTCACAGTGAAACTATTGACTTGAGGAGGATCGTTGCGAGGATCAGTCCCCAGTGTAGAAATCTCCGTGACAGGAGAACCGTTCATATCTGATGTCATCTTGACGAGGAGATCGAGTATGCCATTTATTGTTTCTTTGATCAGGTCCATATTCTTCGTGTGAATCTCTTACACTCGTTCTAACTCGGTCAATGTTGGGATTCTTCCGGTTACACCATCAGATACACCGTTGGGAAGAGGGGTATCTTCATTGGAGGAACTTCGGTCGGGATTTGAAATTGTTGGGGGAGTCCTAAGACCAACCATTTTGAAATCATCCAAATGGGATTGGGTATTGCAGAAATTGACTTCACAACCGAGAGATTAATCTCCCACTGTGGTCGCCAATTATTTATGGGTGAAAACTATTTTTGCTGGTTTCGGTAATTTTGGGTGTGTGTGGATGAGAAATGAATCTAAACCCTAAACAAATGCACTGCACGGGAGTGCTTTTTGATTCGAGAGATCAACCTATACAATTCTGGCCTAAACCAAGAAATAGCCGTTACAGACTTGCTTCGGTCACAAAGTGAAGGAGATGGGGTTGATCTTAGGGAGGGAAGCGAAGAAGGTGTTGAGATTGTGAAGGTGTTGGCTGTTTATGACTTGTATCAGAAAGAGGAACTGGCTTGCAATGATGTAAGCTATCAGTTCTGGTATTTTCTAGATACGGATGACAACATTTGGTTTTTCTGTGCTTGTCTGTGTTGTTTGAAAATAGGTAGGAGAAACTATTTATACAAGTCATTGAGCACAACCTTCGTCTCGTAGGAAGTGGAGGAAGTGGAGTAATGGAGTAGTGGGGTCGTGTAAGTGATTGTCACACGACCACGTCTTTGCCCACTTTTCCCATCATCTCTAAACGTCCATGCCTCCTGACACGTTCTTGTAATGGCGCGTTGAACGCTGTAAACCGCCAGACCAATACCCCAGTAAGTATCCCCTAGTTTGTGACATGCTTGATGTCTCGAATGAGTGGATCGTGGGATCCACTGCAGGAAATAGCATACAATGCTAAGTTACTTAAAGGATTGATATTCATGAAATATCGTGCATGTTTGATGCACGCTATGCATTGAAAACAATCAACATGTGTGAAGCATCGATGTTTTAAAGCTTGACTGAATAAGTCGCGGATCGAGCGTCTTAAAATAGCATCACGTCCAACCATCTTCGAGTGATCGTTTGGAGGCTGCGTGGGTGAGCCATGCTTTGGTCGATCACTCCCTGTGGAAGAGTGGTGGACGGTGATCATCGGGATGCTTCATTGGTCGTATAGCTATTAACTTAGGCTGTCCGACCAAGCTAGCAAAGTTGGAAGGACGAGATGGTTTATGACACTTATTTGCGACCATTTGATGGAATTTTAGGGTTTTAAAGAGGTGCGCAAGCATCACTCTTCAGCTTGACCGAAATTAAGCATGTACGATGTTTTTGGTGGGACCGACCGGGCATGCGTGTAGACGGCCTGTCGGCGTACATGTCCATACCACTTTGTCCCATAGAGATGCGATCTAGGCAACTTAATTTGACCGGCAAAGATGAGTGGCCATGATCGATTTGCGACAGGAATCATATGCCACAAAGGACTTTAGGGGGCCACGGCATGCCACCTTTGGGGCACGCGTTTCGAGGCATCTGGCCCTGCTCCAATTCGGCCGGTCGGTCACACACACAGGTGGGCCCGCAGTGATCATGTTGATGCTCCATGGACCTCCTTGGTCTATATCTTCACCCTCCATCCGAGCTGGCGAAGATGGATGGTCGTGATCAATCTGCGACACATATACCATGCCGCAAACCCTAATTAGGGTTTTGGGGTCAGTCACGCGCGTGCAACTTTAGCGAGCGGTTTGGCAGGCTATGCTCCTCCTTTGGGGAGACCGACCATGTGGGGCCCACGTTGGGCCGACGGTGAACATATCCGTACCTGTCTGATGGTCCTAGGCGTGATCTAAGCCATCCAAACATGCTGGCGAAGTTGGATGGTTGTGATCAATTTAAGACACTAGTGGGATTTCCGCGACCTTTAAAGCATCACGCCAGCCATGTTTTGAGCAAACGTTTATTGCTCCATGGCTTTGTCGTGAGAAAACCGATCGGGCAGGGATAGACTTTGCCCGCCAATGTGCGTGTTGGCGCCTCCTCCATCTTTCATGGTGCGATCTAAGCCGTCCAATCAGGCTAGTGAAGTTGGACGGTCACGATCGTTTTGAGACTGTCTTAAGCAGTCTTGCTCACTCGAGCTTCTTCCAAAGCAGCGCGGCCACCCTACTTTAGGGCTGGCGTTTTGGCATGCTGGGAAGTAAAGTGTAATGTTCGACCGTCTAGGGCATAAATAGGCCCGCTGGTGATCATCAAGGTGATAGCCTGTTCCTGTTAGGGTTCGTCTAGGCTGGTTAAATCATGCGGTCAACCTGCGTGGCCGTGATTGTTTCTGAGACTGATATGGACAGTCTAGATTTCCCTTAGGAAATTAAATATGCTCAATCGGGCTAATATAACACACCGAGAGATGTAGCATGTACGGGTATTTCGTGCATGCCTCACCATTGACACTTGGAGATTCGTGTTACTCTGCTAAGAGCAACGCTCAGTCGTCATGCCGCACCAATAATGAGAGTTCTGCGGGAACAACACAGGAAATACTAGGCAAATCATGCATTATAAATAATGCTAAAAATTCATAAAATATTTGGGATTGTTGCTACATGCTCCATTCTAGGTGAATTTTGTGTATTTAATTCACAGAATATTTGGGATTGTTGCCACATGCTCCATTCTAGGTGAATTAATAAAGCGAAGAAGTATTCATCACTTATCAAATAGCCTTATCCTCTACAGGATGTCAGCGTATTAAATTTGGCTTTTACAATTTTAGCCTTGAACAAAAATCCACCATCAACACATAGCTATGTGTAATCACAATAATGGCTATCCTAAACTCTAGTTATTCTTCTTAAAAACACAAGAATAAAATTCTCATAAGAAGTTTCCTAGACATTGAGACCTTTGAAAAATTCTTTATCGTCCCCGAACTCCTTGTTGTCAACAGCCATGGGAACATATGGTTCATGAATGAAGGAGTCAATTCCAACAAACCTTCTAGGCTAAAGATGTCGAACCAGGGCCTTCTGAATTTCAAGAGTTCTCAAAATACAAGCCTTTATTTGTTGAATCTCCTTTCTTGTCTCCTTCAACTCTTCAAGAATAACAGAAAACTTCTGAGGATTTGAAGGAACAACTCTTGGCTTCCTCACATTCCTTCTTTTTCTTTTCAAAGTTGGAGGTAGCGGAAATCTTTCTTTTTCCTTCGTGATTGATGGCTTAACAATCATATTAACATCTTTTCCATCAGAAGACATGATGCTTGGAGTATCCATAAGCTTACAGATTTGTGAGAGGAAATCACAATTTAACCTCAACAAGCAGTCTTAAGTTAAAAAGAGTTTCAGGGAAGGAAAAGAATGTAGGGTTACAGAACATTTATACACTCAAAGGATTCACGTACGCACAACTCATACACTATAAAAGGCAGAATTGTCAATTTTAACCCTCTTTTATTGATTAACCGGGGAAGACCTTTCCAATATCAATTAGATATGAAAGCGGCATGAATTCCAGACTTTACAATGCTCTCATAGCAAAATCAAATCAAATAAAATCAAAACAACTAAGAGCGTCTGCAGTGGTGCGAGTATAACCAAAGACCAAATAGGGGAAAAAAGACCAAAATTTGGGTTTAGTCTGTGCTGTGACACAACGGTAGAAGACTAAATTTGGTGGGGCGTAAATTATAAGTTCGCCTGGTGTGGGGCGTAAACTTTATGTTCCCCCGACTAAAAAACAAAAAAAAAAAAAAATGGGGCGTTGATATAATGTACGCCTGGTGTGGGGCGAACATAAAGTTCACGCCCCACACCAGGCGTACATTATATCAACGCCCCACCAAAGAAAAAAAAATGGGGCGTAAACTTTATCCCCGCCTGGTATGGGGTGTAAACTTTATCCCCGCCTGGTGTGGGGCGTAAACTTTAAGTTCGCCTGGTTTTGGGGCGAACATTATATCAACGCTCGACTATATTTGGGTTTAGTCTTGGTCCCCGACCAAATATAGTCTGGGATTTGGGTTTAGTCTGGGAGTTGGTCGATAGTACGTCCTACTACGTCTCGTTCTCAACCCAAATATTTGAGTTTAGTCGCCCACTGCGGTTGCTCTAAGGAATATATGCAGAAATAGGCATGTTTTGGTAGGTCATTTTCAAATCTAAGCCTCTTTTGTTATTTCTTACAAATCTAAGCCAATTGAACGGATTCCATCCAAATCCGTTATCTCAGTCAATATCTCGTGTTGACTTGTCAATATCTCATCGAAATCCCATAAAGCGAGATCTCGTGTAGGTGCAGACATTACGAAAATGCCCTCTTCTTCTTCTCAACAAAATTTAACGATCTGATTGTTTCTTTCTTCTTCTCTTCTCCTCTCTGGTTATTCTAAATCGAAGGTATAGAGTTCGGCTCTGAGTTATTCACTAGTTTGGGTAAGATATTTGCGCGAGTCTGGGCAGAGTTATCTTTGAAAGAAAACATGAAAGAAACAAGCATAGCTTCCATTGAATTTATTGTTGAATGGTGGTAATGAAAGGGTTCTTTTTGAAGATTCTATGATGATTATGAGTTGGTTTCTTGCTGGATTCAATTGTACATAAAGTTATGAGAAGATTTAGGGAATATTTCAGCAAGGAATTCAATGAAAGAAAGTCTGTTGTTGTTGTCGGTAATGGCAGTAAACAATGAAGATTGACAATGGATGTTTTCGAGTTCTAAGTAGTGAAGATTGATGATGATATAAAGTTTGAATGAATTAGATATGGTGGGTATATATCTGATTTAAGTTTGCAGGGAATTGGAGATCTACAAAAGGTATTTCCTTAGCAGAGAAAAACACAATCTGAGTATGCACAACAACCGTTTGACAAAATCCTGAACCACAAGCCAGGTCTTGTAGCAGTTAGCCGCGTCCCTTCTCTTTGACGTTGATGTACCCATGGACGCAGAGTAGGAATTTTTGGGTTTTTTGTATTGAATGGTTGTTGTGATGATTGGTTGATGCTACTGTAGAAGATAGCGTTGTTGAGTAGTATTTGAAGCTAGAATTAAAGTTGCAGATGGAATAGGTTGTATGTCATAATTGCAGGAATGTTGGAATGAATGAGTATGGATGTATGAACAGAAATGCAGGGTTTGATGTTATTTTTAAGTGGTAAGTAAAGTTATCGTTCACTCGGACTTGTGTAGACTCGAATCTAGACTTAAAAATAAAGAAAATGTATACACAAAAAAGTTGTCACAATGTAGAGAGGTACTGAGACTCGGGAATTCACCAATTTTCACATTCATATGGTTCAAAAATCAATTCTACACAATTATAACTCATATGATAAAGATTATTGACTCTTATTCTTTGCCAAAGTAGATTCCGAAAGTAATGACTGTAAATATAAAGCATGGGACATCAAAACACTTAAGCTAAGCATGACCCATCAATTGAAATCACAACCATTCAAGAGAAATCATAAATCAATTCAGTATTAGTGCAAAAAGTCATATAAAGAATTAATAGAATTACCACAATGATGAAAAGGGGCTTCCTCCGTCGTCCCAGTGTTGGGTTTTAGCTCCTCATATCAAAAACAGGTTCAAAAGACTCATTCATGGCTCAAACGGTGTTTTTATTGAAGAATTTATATAACTCAGCGAATCTGCAACGCTGTAGCGGCGTTACAGAGTTCACTGTTACAAGAAATAGTTACTAACTGAAGATAAACGTGACTAAGTGAACTGTTACAGAACTGTTTGAATATAAGACACTGACTGCGACAGTTCTGTGAAGTTTAATGTTTTTCAGATTAGGGTTCTTGAGAACGACACTTCTGATATGTCGTCTGCAACTCTTCTTCTTCCTCTTCTCAGCTGCTACTGCAGAATCGCTCTGCAGGGATTTATGTTGGTCTAAACCTACCCAAAACTCTCGACTCCCTTTTGTTGTGACTTCTACGACCTCTTATATACACCACCAGGCCGATTATAACTCCCGCAGTCTCTTATTTTCCTTCCTTTTCTTTCACCACAAGTATCAGACTTTCTCTTGTTCTTTTCTCTTCTACGCGACTCTGTATTGATCCAAACTTCCCAAAGATAGAATATCTTCCCCTTAATCACACGAGTAACTTACAAAAATACACACCATTAAAACCCGAGAATAACTTATCTCTGTTTCGTCGAGAAATATCAAAAATCATCCTTATTTTCTTCTCACCGATATCCAATCTTTCCAAATATGATCCAATCCAACAGGCGTTGTTATGTTCCCCCTCTTTGCGTAACTTCCAAACAACACCCGAATATATATCTCTCCATGTTTTCATGAGAATCATCGTGGACATACCTGTTTTCTTGTTATCAAAGCCCATACCAACTCCAGTTCATCCAAACAGGCCTAAACAAATCCATACCCAAGAGAAGAATCCGACTAAACTTTGTCCAATCTTCACCGGAAAATAACGCAGCAACCATCTTGTTTCCCGCCATTTTTCTGTTTAAACGTGAAGAGGGTGGAGTCCCCCTAACCACTGTTTGAGTGCCATTAGCCGTGGGTGCAAATAGTAGATGTGGGGTGCAAATAACTGTGGGTTACCCCTTATCAAGTGCGTACCCCTTATCCATTTGAGGTGTGACTTCAGTAATTTTCTCCGGAGAGTCCAAATACCACTTTCGAGCCAATTCCTCCGCAAGATCTCATTTCTCCAAAAACACCTACAAACACATAAAACACCATAATAAGAACAAAAGCCCTAACAATATATAGAATCGAGACAAATCAGACACAAAAATGCGTCCATCAGGGTTCGAGGTTATGAGCTCAGTCTTGAACCTGCAATGGACCGAGACAATGATGAGTATGTGTGAGAATTGGCTAGGTGCAGCTGGAGTTATGTTTACAACGCCATGTGTTGTGGTGTAACTGAATAACTTAGTCTGCTAATTGGGTTTTAGTTAGTTTTGATTTTGCAGTGAAAAGGAAGCTCAAATGTGCATTTACAATGCTTAATAGGAAACTCATTTTAGTTTTTGTTTTGATATTCATGAAGCGGATTCTCATGAGCTCCCTGCTGGTAAGTTCAATTAATGTGAAACTGGTGTTCTGAATTATCAATTATAACATTTAAGAGCTTTTAGTGAGAGAGTTTATCTAGTTGTCATTTGACTTTGTGATTTTGGCTTGCCGGAAGTGTTATCCGTTAGGCCTGACCGGGATTTTGATCTGCAGAGAAGGATTACAGTTTAGACAATGTTCAATTGGGTGGTGTGTCGAATTTAAGTGCGGGAACATCTCGGTTGTTTTCGGAGGGGAATTCTAAGTATTGGTTAGTTAGAATGGAAAAACCTGATGTTGAAGTTGTTATAAAAGCGCAAATGGTGGATTACTATGCTCAAATACTAACAAAGGTTTTGGGAAAGTAAGTATTGATGTTTTAAGTACTCCTTGTGTTGAGTTTTCGGCTTTTTTTTGCCTATCTTTCATTCTCTTAAATATGTGTAAATGATGTTCTGCTGTGAGATGGATGCACAAATGTGTATATATCATATTTCATGGAAAAACAACTTTGGGTTATGTTGTGAACTTGATGATGAATGTGCGCGCGAACTTGTAGGTCAGTGCCAGCTGCTATTGTGAACAATGGAGTCTGTGGAGTTATGTTTGATGTGTTAGAAGGAGATTTTGAAGTTGTTGATGCACTGAGTTTCTTGAGGAGTAAAATCAGGAAGCTACAGAAAATTGGAATAAGTATGTAATTACAAATGAAAATTTAACTGAACTGCAAATGGCTTGAGTAATGTGCTGCAATATACGTATTTTAGGTGCTGCAATAGTAGTGTGCAGGCAGTAGTGGATTGAGTATTGGTGATGAGACAGAATTAAATCAGCGATTCAAAGGACTAATAAGTATTTTTTGCTTCCGCTTAACGGTGTTAAATTTCCATCCATCAATTTTGGTCAAATAAGGCTTAGATTTTTAAGAAATAAAAAAAGAGGCTTAGTTTTGCAAACCATAAAAAAAATAGGCCTAGATTTGTAAAAAGCCCAACAACTAAAGTTTTTTTTTTTCTTTTTCTTAAAGCCTGAGGTGTGCAAAATCTTGTCTCTTTTAATCAGGCACATGAGACAAGATGCACTAACCAACACAATTTAAGTTTTGCTGGGATGAACAATAATCTGTCCACCATATCCCTTTCTATCAGAATTCATAGAACCCTGTTTCACATAGTTTTTAGACCAAAACTTTCTTTCTAATGGTTTTTTCTTGTCATTCGAAACTAACTTCTTTGACGAAGATAAAATCTTACATACCTCAGCGGTCTTTTGAACAAGTTTAAGCTTGTTTGCTAATCGATTTGCTCTTCGTTGAAGTTTGTTAACATGTCTCAATTTGTGTTTGTACTTGTAACACTTTGAAAGTTCATGACCCTTGAGCGAACAATATGAGCATGTCAACTTGGAATATGATTCAGGTATCCGAGATGTGCAAGCGGCTAGACACAAGGAAGAACCTGAAAAATTAGATAGAGAGTTTCCAATAGAAATGTCAATTTTTTCTTCCAGAATGGTTGAGTTTTCTTCTGAAAGAATATCAAGATATGTATGTATTTCTACAATTATCAAAATCAATATTTTCACAAAGAAGTGCAACACTTGATTTTTCGTCTTCATTAGAATCATAGTTGTCAGACATTCCATCAAAAGTTGCAGCAAGACCTTTGTTCCCAATGTATTTCTTCCGATTTGGACACTCATTTGCAAAATAACCAAAACCTTTACACTTAAAGCACTGAGGCATATCCTCGTCATCAGTTTCATCATTATCTCTATTTTTAGGAGGAACAAGATTATGGGGTTTATCTGATGACCTGGATTTATCTCTGGAGAACCGTTTACTTCTCTTTAAAAGAAGATCCCTAAACTGTGTTGTGATTAACGAGACTGACTTGTCAAGATCTTCATCTGATGAATTAGCCTCAAAGAGATCATCTTCAGAGACGCAAACACTTTTACTTTTATCAAATAATTTAGTGTTATTTTGTGCTTTGAATGCAACATCCTTTCTAGATTTGGATGTATGCTCATGATCAAAGATCTTTAATTTCCCAACCAGAGTATACCTTGAAAGAGTATCAAGGTTATTTCCCTCAACGATGGCATGCTTCTTAGAATCGTATCTGGATGGTAGAGATCTGAGAATTTTCATCACAATGTCCTTTTCAGGAATAGTCTTACCCAATGAAAAGGATGCATTAACAATTTCAGACACTTTGTGATTAAACTCATCAAATGTTTCTTCATCTTCCATACGAAGTTTTTCCCAATCAGAATTTAGGTTTTGAATCCTAGTTTCTTTTTCACAGGTATTCCCTTCAAATACGGTTTCTAAGATATCCCAGGCATCTTTAGACTTTAAGCACGTAGTCACATGATGTTGAAGATCTGGGGTAATGGCATGTATGATAGAATTTAATCTGTAAGAGTTTGCTTTGTAGCAAGGATTTCTTCTGGAGTATATGCACCAATATCCTTAGGTTTAGACACATCGCCTACTATATCAACCAGAGGAGTATAGCCATTAACAACCCGTACACATGTTTGAAAATCACGAGCTTGAAGAAAATCACTCATAACAATTTTCCACCGTAAGTAGTTTGAGCCATCGAAGACTGGTGGTACGTTTAGGGAGATAGAATTTCTGTCCATATAGTCAGATCGCTACAAACACAGACTTATAAGGTCTTTAAATGCGTTTGCCTGCTCTGATACCAATTGAAAAAGTGGGGGTACAACAACCTCACCTAATAATTCGCTTAGCAATCTGTATGGACTAACTCCAATATACTTTTAAGAGAATCAACTAGACAGTCAGACTCAATCTTAATAAAAAGTATATCAAGGAGTTATATCTCAATTTCTCGATTCAATACTTACTCAAGCAAATAGAAATTTGCGAGTCTAATTGAATACAAGAGAAATTAACTTGAATGGTACCAAAGACCAATGTTCAAAGATCAATCAATTTCAATCAACAACCAAAGGTTGGATTTCCAAATTGATCGATTCAACGCACAACCTGTGATATTTCACTAAATATAATGCGAAAAAGAAATAACACAGATACCAGAAGTTTTGTTAACGAGGAAACCGCAAATGCAGAAAAAATCCGGGACCTAGTCCATATTGAACACATACTGTATTAAGCTACTATAGACACTAGCCTACTAAAAACTAACTTCGGTCTGGACTGTGATTGAACCCCAATCAATCTCACACTGATCCAAGGTACAGTTGCGTTCCTTACGTCTCTGATCCCAGCAGGATACTACGCACTTGATCCCCTTAGATGATCTCACCCACAACTAAGAATTGCTACGACCCAAAGTCGAAGACTTTAATAAACAAATCTGTATCACACAGAAAAGTCTACAAGAATAGATAAATCTATCTCCCACAGAAATACCTACGAGTTTTGTTCCATCTTTTGATAAATCAAGGTGAACAGGAACTAATTGATAACCCGGACTTATATTCCCAAAGAACAGCTGATAGGTGTAGAATACACCGTATTTTCTATATAGAGTTTATGCTTTCTTTGCTATTTTTTTGTGTGAATTATGTGTTTTATGTGTGCTTTTGAGTTATCAGATACGCTGGAGTCGCACGGAGGAAACGAAGAAGAAATTATCCAAATTGAGCCAAAGGACGAAATTGTCATCTCATAGGCAAGTGATATATGGAGCTGATCCAAGGTTAAGGGACAACTTTCTTTTGGAGAGGTATTAAATGACAGCCACCACATGTTATGGGGCGTCCATTGGGGTACCCCTTATCTGATGCAGAGGGGTGTCATTTTCCAACCCTGTCATTACAACCCTAGATCGATTCTCTTCTTCTCATTCATTTCATTCAATGTTTCACCTGAAACTGAGAGGAGAAGCCATTGCGGCTGCTGTAAAAGAGAAAAAAATCAGGTTTCATACAAATTCAATTTCATGAGTAGAGAGGAGCTTTAACCGATGAGCGGCTACACTAATTTTGTTGCCGGAACCAGTTTAAGTATCATTTCTTACCGCTGGTTAACCTTGTTCATATGGGTTCTCACCATGGGTCAAGAAACGTAGTTGAAGCCGAGAAAACGATGGAAGAATTGAATGAAGTTGTTGGCATTTTGGACCGTAAATGGGGAGGAAATTGAGCTGTTGAATCGAGGGTTTTTGGTAGGGAAATGGCTGGAGTTCATGGAACTTTTTATGGTGGTTTTCAACAGATTTGAGATACAGAGAAAGAGGAAAAGAATCAAGTGTCTCTGGCCTGATTTTGTGAAAGATTGAGTGGGTTTTGTAGTCAGGAAGCTGTAGAAATCCACAAGCCACAGCAAGAAGAGAATGGCATGTAATCTGTTCGAGCAAAGGCCTGAATGACCTTCTCTTTACCATTTTAAGTTCAGCTGCTGTCACTCATTTCTGAGATTGAATGGTCAGTTGCAGTTGTGATGATTTCAGGGTATGAAGTGAGAAATTGCAGTCAAGAAGGACAGCTAGGTATATTGCAGCTCAGTGATGGATGAGCATTGCGGAGCTGGCTTTGAGATGGAGATTGCGGTTGTTTAAAGCAGTGCACTGAGGTGTTCTTGCAGAGGTGGCTTCGATACAGGGAGGAAATGCCGCAGAATGAGGAGATGGAGCTACAAAGAATTGGTGGTTTTTGTAGCTGTTCATAGGCAGGTATGGCTCGAGAAGATATCGGCTGAAGCTTGGTGGAGTTGCAGTGGGAGCTGGTACTTTAGCTATTGGCTGTGCAGGATAGTGTGAGCTGTGGCTGGCAACAAAAGATAGCAGGGTATGAAGCTACAAGGATTGAGTGATACAGCTGCTACTGGAGCTGAGATTGAGTATATGGCAGAACCATGGAGTTTGAAGTGTGTATCAGATGGCTAGGCAGTGTGTGGTGGTGCGATAATGCCAGGCTAAGTAGCTAGTGCAGCTGTGGTTAGTTTGCAATGGCTAGGCATGTGTGTATGCTGGAATGGATGACTCGCAGGAATCCGGAGCTGTTGAAGGCAAGGAAATGATGCTAGTAAACCAAGGAGCTGCAGTGGTGAATTAAAGCTTAAATAGATGTTGAGATTGGTGGAATTGCAGGGCAGTAAAATGGACCAAGAATGGATTGCAGGAATGGCTCGAGTATTGTGCTATTATGAACTTTGACCTCAGTAACAGCTGTAGTGATGCAATGGCAGGTTGCAGCGACGGTGGAGGCTGACCAAAGATGGGGTCTGCAAAGTGGTTGTGCTTGGCTTGAGCTGAAATGAGGCAGTGGAGATGACATTGCTGTTATGGGTTTTGACTGAAAATGCTGTTGGTGGTGGTAGTCTGAGTTACAGAAGCAGCTCAGTCAGGCTAGGGTGTTGCAGAGCTGTTGTAGCTGGGAGAGCAAATGGAGCAGTAAAAGCTGCAATTCAGTGAAGCTGGTGTTGGATTGTTGGAGCTGAGAGGCAGGCTGGACAGGAAGTTTGTGTTGCTGCTTCTAGCTGATGCTGCTGCAATGGCAATGCTGTTGGAAGGTTGCAATGGTCAACTGTTGATGGTGATATGCATGCAAGGCTGGTGGAGTCTGCAGCTGTAATGGGTCTCTGGAATGCAGCAGTGATGGCAGGTCAAGATGGTGCCTTGTGATTGTCTACAGGGTTAATTTGAGGCCAGGGGTTATGTCTAGCAATGGCTGCAGGTTGGAGTCAGAGTAGTGTTGCAGCTGGCTAAGTTGCTGGTAAGTGGAAATGGGCTGTTATGACATGGTGCAGGTGGAGATGCAGGAGCAAGGATTGAATGGTTAGTGGGATTTATGGATGGAATTGTAAGTGGTTTTGAAGCTGCAACAGCTGAGAATATGGCCAGGCAAGTTTGAGAAGGAATTGAGCTGGTGAAGCACGATCATTGTGCATCACAAGGGTTAGGCTGTGCAACAGCTTTGGCCTGGAGACTCTGACTCACATCCTGGCTCGGTCTGACCCGGTTCGACCGACTTGACCCGAGTTGACTCAGCGTTGACCCGACCGATCCGACCCGTTGACCGGTGACCGGGCGGACTTTGCCGGTCACCGGAGCCGTTTTCCGGGCATTTTTCCGGCCGTTTTCCGGCCACAATACCAGACTTCCGGCGACCGTTTTTGGGGCGTATTTTCTACACGGGTTTCTCTTTCTTGTGGGCTTGGTGGATTCTCACCTAATGGACTTTGAAGACTAGACCTAATTTTAGAAGTTGGAGAAAGCTATAAAAGGGAAGGTCTTCTACAACAAATATCATATCTTTTCTTGGAATTTTGGAGAGCCGTTTTGTTTACGCTTCTAGGGTTTGGTTTTGTTCTTCTTCTTCCTTGTTTTATTATTGAATATTGATTATGATGAACTCCATAGCTATGAGTAGCTAAACACCTTATTGGTTATGGGATAAAAGTTGATTTCTCAACATGCTTTTGATTCAATGAATTAGTTTTGTCTCAGTAATTATTGTTTGTGATTCACAATTAATAGTGTTATAAGATTTGAAAACTTGTTAGGTTGAGTCCGGAATCAATCCGATTTGTGTTCATCTCTAGAGCTATATTAGGGTTTTCAATACGGAAACGTTGTTTATCCCTGATTCTAAGCAGCATAATTGTGGTTAGAGCTGTAGTTGCAGGAAATCCCACACTACACCCCTCACTATATTTTGTAGATCTAAATCTTATTAATGATATGAATTTCAAATATAAGTGCTAGAAATATAAATAGACACATAAGATTTTTTACGTGGTTCGATCAATATGATCTACATCCACGATTCTTCACTATGATTGTTGAGGTTACATTGGTATTATATTTACAATCTCCATTAATGGATATTTTCTAGAGCTCTAGATCTAGTTTTAGGGGAAGAAGATGATAAATAAAGTTTCTCCCTCAAAAATATCTCTCTTCCTAAAAGTGTCCCCTTTCTCTCTCCTGCTCTCCTCTTTATATAGGTGTTTACATAGTGGATGACAGCTCACATACAGCTCATATTCTCTCGAGCTCTTTGATAATTTCGCAGGCTCTTGCTACCTTCTCGCGAGACATTCTCGCGACTCCTTTAATAATTTCGCAGGCTTTTGCTACCTTCTCGCGAGACATTATCGCGAGTCTTGCTACATTCTCGCGAGTTATGGAAAATAATGAATCTCGCACGCTAAGAAAATATGTTGTGCGATATTTGAATCCTACATCTTGCCTCTTTGTCCTTGAATATTGCTTGAAGAGCATTCTTTAAGGAAAAATCCGTTGTTGATGTAATCTTTGATCTTTGTTTGATGAAGGAACGAGCGGAAGAATACTGGACTTGAAAAGTAAGTACTTGCCTCTATTCTTTTGCGAAGTTAGAAGCTTTTAAGTAAATAAGAAATACTATCCCGAAGTATATGAAGTATGAAGTATCCTTGAAGAAGTATAAGAAGTATGAAGTATGAAGTATCCTTGAGAATTATAAGAAGTATGAAGTATGAAGTATCCTTGAGAATTATAAGAAGTACTTAATCTTCTAAATATAAGGAGTATTGCGAATCCATCATGTGAAACTCTCGCTCCATGTTCTTTGCCTCATGCAATGCTCTATTCTTTTGCGAAATTCCGAAACTTTGCGAAGTGAATAAGAAGTATTAATCCTTGAAGTATAAGAAGTATTGCCTCTGTTCATGCGAAGTTATTATTCCGTTTTTGGTGAAGATTCTTGTTGTTCACTGGTGAATATCTTCTTTGGAAGTGATTCTTGCCGAGAAGATAAATAACATAAAAATTTTTCTTGGTTATCCATAATTGCCTCTGTTCTTTATCTTTGGAGGTAGAATCTTTAAGAAAATGTTGGATGAAGGAGTTGTATCTTCATTCTCATTTTGCCTCTGTCTCATGCTTTGTGCTCATGCGATAGTATAATCTCTTCAAGTTGCTTATAATTTTGCGAAATAACCACATTTCGCAAACTAGTCACATTCTGAGAAATTATGACTCATTCTCTGCGAAATTCTGAATAATACCTTGAGAGATTCCAAATAATATCGCTGAGAGATTCTGAATAACACTCTTGAGAGATTATAAATAGTTCTGCTGAGAGATTCTGGATAATTCTGTAAAATTTTGTAAAATACTTGTGCGAGTATAATGCTTATGTAATGATTATGTTATGAAATGTGTATGCAATGGTTATGCCATGAAATGCTTATGCAATGCTTTCATGATGCGATTATGATGCTTGTATGATGAGAATGCTTGTCTACGGCAATGTATAGCTAATATTTGTGTTACTTAGCTCATTTTACCGCTCTAAAATTGATGTAGCTTTAAATCGCTTCCATTCTTGATTTCTCTGGTTTTATCTTCAGTATATCCTTCTTCGCGTATTTATTGTTCCTCGCAAGTTATTTTGCTTGTGCTTCATTTTTTCTTATTCCTGCAATTCAAAATGCTTATGTTGAATTCTGTCATTGCGACAAGATCGCAGGACGTCTTTACATTTTCATGTAATGACCCATTGGTCTTGCCTTATCAATTTTCTTGTGTGGTCTTATTTCGCCTTCCTAGTTAAAGGTCTTATTATGCCACCCCTCATTGCGACAATATGACAGGCCTAAATATTCTTGCGAACATAAAGCCCCATGACATTGCCGTCTTGCGACGAAATCGCAGGACGTCGTTACACTTTCATGTAAAGACCCATTGATCTCGTCTTATCATTTCTTAGTATTATTGCCTCTGCAGGATGTTTTAGTTGCGACAATATGACAGGCCTAAATATCCTTGCGAACATAAAGCCCCATGACATTGCCGTCTTGCGACGAAATCGCAGGACGTCCGTACACTTTCATGTAAGGACCCATTGATCTCGTCTTACCCTCGCGTTAGTATTATTGCCTCTGCAGGATCATTGCACAAATATGACAAGCCTAAGTTTCCTTGCGAAAACAAAGCCTCATGACATTTGCGTCTTTGGCACTTATCAGCTCCCTAATGGAGGGTGCCGCCCTTATCATCTCCCTGGTTGCCCCTTCAAGGAGGCGTACATCGGCCATACAAGGCTAGCTCCTCCCATCCGGTCTTAACAACAACCGGTTGTTTTTGTGAGCCTCTTATCCCTTATACCTATAGGGTTTATGGTTACAAGGCTGCACCCTAAGTGGAGTTTTCTTCGGGCCGAGTGCAGCATGCGCCAAGACTTGTCAAGAGTGGTAAGGAAGTTCCATGCTCCCCGCACTCTTGACTCAACCGTGTACCTCGGCGCCTTGATCATATGCTGACTCCTTGAAAGAGACCCTCGGTCGCCCAACCAGGGTATAACCTACATATGTAGTTGGGAATCCAAGGTACCTCTTCCGGATAGGCTTTCATGGGCCCCAAATCTCCATGACTCAGGTTCCAGGAGCGGTGTAACCTTTTCCCTGAGCCATGTCAAGAGATACCCCCTTATATGACGCACTTTAGGCCTTACATTTGCCTCTTACGAAATATCATTCGCGAACTAGGGTGTACGCCATAAAGGTTCGTCCCATTCACTCACTTATTCATTTTTGTCAATTCATTCAATCATTCATTTTTGATTATCTCTTCTCATTATCTTTGCGAAATTATCGCATGTCTTCATTCTTTCATTCATTTCTTCATTTCTGTCACTTCTTTCATTCATTCTCATAATATCATATCGCATATGTAGTTGCAGGAAATCCCACACTACACCCCTCACTATATTTTGTAGATCTAAATCTTATTAATGATATGAATTTCAAATATAAGTGCTAGAAATATAAATAGACACATAAGATTTTTTACGTGGTTCGATCAATATGATCTACATCCACGATTCTTCACTATGATTGTTGAGGTTACATTGGTATTACATTTACAATCTCCATTAATGGATATTTTCTAGAGCTCTAGATCTAGTTTTAGGGGAAGAAGATGATAAATAAAGTTTCTCCCTCAAAAATATCTCTCTCTTCCTAAAAGTGTCCCCTTTCTCTCTCCTGCTCTCCTTTTTATATAGGTGTTTACATAGTGGATGACAGCTCACATACAGCTCATATTCTCTCGAGCTCTTTGATAATTTCGCAGGCTCTTGCTACCTTCTCGCGAGACATTCTCGCGACTCCTTTAATAATTTCGCAGGCTTTTGCTACCTTCTCGCGAGACATTATCGCGAGTCTTGCTACATTCTCGCGAGTTATGGAAAATAATGAATCTCGCACGCTAAGAAAATATGTTGTGCGATATTTGAATCCTACATCTAAGAGGCAAGTACGTACTTTTCAAGTCCAGTATTCTTCCGCTCGTTCCTTCATCAAACAAAGATCAAAGATTACATCAACAACGGATTTTTCCTTAAAGAATGCTCTTCAAGCAATATTCAAGGAAAAAGAGGCAAGATGTAGGATTCAAATATCGCACAACATATTTTCTTAGCGTGCGAGATTCATTATTTTCCATAACTCGCGAGAATGTAGCAAGACTCGCGATAATGTCTCGCGAGAAGGTAGCAAAAGCCTGCGAAATTATTAAAGGAGTCGCGAGAATGTCTCGCGAGAAGGTAGCAAGAGCCTGCGAAATTATCAAAGAGATCGAGAGAATATGAGCTGTATGTGAGCTGTCATCCACTATGTAAACACCTATATAAAGAGGAGAGCAGGAGAGAGAAAGGGGACACTTTTAGGAAGAGAGAGATATTTTTGAGGGAGAAACTTTATTTATCATCTTCTTCCCCTAAAACTAGATCTAGAGCTCTAGAAAATATCCATTAATGGAGATTGTAAATGTAATACCAATGTAACCTCAACAATCATAGTGAAGAATCGTGGATGTAGATCATATTGATCGAACCACGTAAAAATCTTATGTGTCTATTTATATTTCTAGCACTTATATTTGAAATTCATATCATTAATAAGATTTAGATCTACAAAATATAGTGAGGGGTGTAGTGTGGGATTTCCGCAACTACATATGCGCTAGAACTGAGGACCTAATCTTGTTGGTTCAAGAAAGTTTAGAAAAAACGGCTACTGTTGGTGATGAATTCAATTGGATCTATAAACTTTAAGAGAAATTTCCATAAAAAAAAAAAAAAAAAAAAAAAGGTTGATGTGATAAAACTCAAGGAAGAAAGCTAATTTTTTAATGGAAGATTTCATATTCAGGAGAAAAAGAAAAGAGGAAAATTGTTGAAGGAAATTAAGGAAGAACGAAGAAAAGGATAAGAACAAAACGCTGTGATTTTTATCACAAAAAGAAGCTCGCATGAGATGGTTTGAGTTGGAGCGAAGAAGCTTGATGTCGCAAGATCAAATCTCGCCACAGTCATATTTTTTCAAATATTTTTGAACTTTCAAGAGGGGAAAAAATGGAATAAATCTATAGCATTGTGTGTTTCCTTCGCAAGCAGCAAGTAGCAAGTAGCCCAGATGGTCATTCACGAAGAGAATAAGCTTGGGGTTGCGAGTTCGAATCCCACCTTTTACATATTTTTGAACTTCCGAGAGCGAAGAAGTGAATAAAGTTATAGTATTGTGTGTTTCTTTCACAAACAGCAGCTAGCACAATTGGTCACCTGGCGAAGAGTATAAACATAAGGTCGCGAGTTCGAGTCTTACCCTTCGCGAAGAATTTTTGTCATCTTTTTCCTTGAATATCAAAGGGTGAATATAAGTCATGTATTAGCATTCTGCGATCCTTTCGCACAGGAGGAGTAGCACAATTGGTCACGAGCGAACATGAGGAGCTTAAGGTCGCGGGTTCGGATCTCCCTCCTCGCAAAGAATTTTTTGCTTCGCAAAGAAGGGAAAAATGGATAATTTCGCAAGGTTGTTTCATTCTTTCGCAAACAAGAGGCAGCACAGTTGGTCACCTGCGAAATTAATGAGTTCATGGTCGCGAGTTCAAATCTCAACGAACGTGTATTTTTCGCAAGTATATTTCTCAAAGAAGAAAGTTGATGATTATCTCGCAAGTTAATTTCGCAAATGAGGTTAGAACAGTTGGTATGGTGCGAGAATATGCAAGAGGCAGGTCAAGGGTTCAAATCTCATTTCCCACAATTCTTTTTGCTGCGAGATATTTATATTTTATGCGACGTTCATACATTTCAAGGATGATAGCTTTGCAAGCAAATCATATACTTCGCAAGAGACAACAACAACAGCAAATCGCAAATGATATGATATTATGAGAATGAATGAAAGAAGTGACAGAAATGAAGAAATGAATGAAAGAATGAAGACATGCGATAATTTCGCAAAGATAATGAGAAGAGATAATCAAAAATGAATGATTGAATGAATTGACAAAAATGAATAAGTGAGTGAATGGGACGAACCTTTATGGCGTACACCCTAGTTCGCGAATGATATTTCGTAAGAGGCAAATGTAAGACCTAAAGTGCGTCATAGAAGGGGGTATCTCTTGACATGGCTCAGGGAAAAGGTTACACCGCTCCTGGAACCTGAGTCATGGAGATTTGGGGCCCATGAAAGATACAGAGGCAAAATGAGAATGAAGATACAACTCCTTCATCCAACATTTTCTTAAAGATTCTACCTCCAAAGATAAAGAACAGAGGCAATTATGGATAACCAAGAAAAAATTTTATGTTCTTTATCTTCTCGGCAAGAATCACTTCCAAAGAAGATATTCACCAGTGAACAACAAGAATCTTCACCAAAAATGGAATAATAACTTCGCATGAACAGAGGCAATACTTCTTATACTTCAAGGATTAATACTTCTTATTCACTTCGCAAAGTTTCGGAACTTCGCAAAAGAATAGAGCATTGCATGAGGCAAAGAACATGGAGCGAGAGTTTCACATGATGGATTCGCAATACTCCTTATATTTAGAAGATTAAGTACTTCTTATAATTCTCAAGGATACTTCATACTTCATACTTCTTATAATTCTCAAGGATACTTCATACTTCATACTTCTTATACTTCTTCAAGGATACTTCATACTTCATATACTTCGGGATAGTATTTCTTATTTACTTCGCAAAGCTTCGGAACTTCGCAAAAGAATAGAGGCAAGTACGTACTTTTCAAGTCCAGTATTCTTCCGCTCGTTCCTTCATCAAACAAAGATCAAAGATTACATCAACAACGGATTTTTCCTTAAAGAATGCTCTTCAAGCAATATTCAAGGAAAAAGAGGCAAGATGTAGGATTCAAATATCGCACAACATATTTTCTTAGCGTGCGAGATTCATTATTTTCCATAACTCGCGAGAATGTAGCAAGACTCGCGATAATGTCTCGCGAGAAGGTAGCAAAAGCCTGCGAAATTATTAAAGGAGTCGCGAGAATGTCTCGTGAGAAGGTAGCAAGAGCCTGCGAAATTATCAAAGAGCTCGAGAGAATATGAGCTGTATGTGAGCTGTCATCCACTATGTAAACACCTATATAAAGAGGAGAGCAGGAGAGAGAAAGGGGACACTTTTAGGAAGAGAGAGATATTTTTGAGGGAGAAACTTTATTTATCATCTTCTTCCCCTAAAACTAGATCTAGAGCTCTAGAAAATATCCATTAATGGAGATTGTAAATGTAATACCAATGTAACCTCAACAATCATAGTGAAGAATCGTGGATGTAGATCATATTGATCGAACCACGTAAAAAATCTTATGTGTCTATTTATATTTCTAGCACTTATATTTGAAATTCATATCATTAATAAGATTTAGATCTACAAAATATAGTGAGGGGTGTAGTGTGGGATTTCCTGCAACTACAAGAGCTTGTAGTGATATATCCTACTAGTCACAAGTGAATCATAACTTTTGTTAAAACGTTTAGTGCTTTTACACATTCGTTTGCATTGATGAGTCTTATTCCATAAATCTTAATGCTTTTAGGGAGTTAAACTTAATTGTGCTTTTACACTTTAGGTTGCTTTTCTACGAAGAATTCACATATGCATCTTTTAATGTGGTTGTGATGAAAACAGGGAATTAACGGGTTATACTTGCGATCAAGATATCCTAGGACTTTTAATAAATACGAGATTAAATACCAATTCTAATCATTGATGAAAATACATGTTTGTGAATGATACTATCCCTTGACCAATATTCTCTCCTTATTGACAATTCGAATTACTTACTTTGCTTTTAATTACTTTTATTTGCTTAAATACAACAAACATACCTTGGGTTACTTTAGAAACTAAAAGTTTATAACAACAAACGCCTCTCTGTGGATACGAACTCTTTCTTATCGAATACTATATTTATATCTAGTTGATTGAGAAAGTGAAATTATATTTTACGGATTGACAACCGACCAAATTTTGGCGCCGCTGCCGGGGAGGCATACGGCTTGTTATTGAGTTTTTAGTTTCTTTTTACAATTTCTGCTTTTATCTTTGCTTTTCGGTTCTTGTCTTGTTTCTCACTTGTTTGCGAGAATTGTTTGCAGGTACCTAATCTCTGGCTTCTAAGGATTGGAATTATCCAAGGTGCGGGATAGCTACTCGACGCGGCACAATACTCCAACCAAGTCAAGACACAACGGACGAGCACGAGTTGGAAGTAGGAGAAGAGATTTTCCGACAACAAGAAGAAGGAAAAGAGGTTATCACTCCGAACCCGAATTTTAGTCGAGAAGGGATGGTTATCTCTCTCTCAACTTTTAAGAATGAGATTGTGTTCATTTATGTGTCTAACTTCTTATGACTAGTGTGCAGAATCTCTATGTCTTCTTAGCGCGTTGGATACTATCATTACGGAGAACTAGTAGGTTGGAAAAACAGGTTTTGTGGGTATATCTCTAGTAAACCCTCACGAGACTATAACTCGTCCACTAGGGACACCTAGGGGTTTAAAGGCTTGTTATTTATGCTAAAAGTGACCGTAGCCTCAACGACACGGAGTTGTTGTATTTTATTGTTTTGTTTGATTTGCTCGAGGACTAGCAAAGTCTAAGTGTGGGGGAATCTGATAGGTGTAGAATACACCGTATTTTCTATATAGAGTTTATGCTTTCTTTGCTATTTTTTCGTGTGAATTATGTGTTTTATGTGTGCTTTTGAGTTATCGATCTGGCTGAGTCGCACGGAGGAAACGAAGAAGAAATTATCCAAATTGAGCCAAAGGACGAAATTGTCATCTCACGGGCAAGTGATATATGGAGTGACCCAAGGTTAAGGGACAACTTTCTTTTGGAGAGGTATTAAATGACAGCCACCACATGTTATGGGGCATCCATTGGGGTACCCCTTATCGATGCGAGAGGGTGTCATTATCCAACCCCTGTCATTACAACCCTAGATCGATTCTCTTCTTCTCATTCATTTCATTCAATGTTTCACCTGAAACTGAGAGGAGAAGCCACTGCGGCTGCTGTAAAAGAGAAAAAAATCAGGTTTCATACAAATTCAATTTCATAAGTAGAGAGGAGCTTTAACCGATGAGCGGCTACACTAATTTTGTTGCGGAACAGGTTTAAGTACCATTTCTTACCATTTGGTTAACCTTGTTCATATGGGTTCTCACCATGGGTCAAGAAACGTAGTTGAAGCCGAGAAAACGATGGAAGAATTGAATGAAGTTGTTGGCATTTTGGACCGTAAATGGGGAGGAAATTGATTTTGTTGAATCGAGGGTTTTTGGTAGGGAAATGGCTGGAGTTCATGGAACTTTTTATGGTGGTTTTCAACAGATTTGAGATACAGAGAAAGAGGAAAAGAATCAAGTGTCACTGGCCTGATTTTGTGAAAGATTGAGTGGGTTTTGTAGTCAGGAAGCTGTAGAAATCCACAAGCCACAGCAAGAAGAGAATGGCATGTAATCTGTTCGAGCAAAGGCCTGAATGACCTTCTCTTTACCATTTTAAGTTCAGCTGCTGTCACTCATTTCTGAGATTGAATGGTCAGTTGCAGTTGTGATGATTTCAGGGTATGAAGTGAGAAATTGCAGTCAAGAAGGACAGCTAGGTATATTGCAGCTCAGTGATGGATGAGCATTGCGGAGCTGGCTTTGAGATGGAGATTGCGGTTGTTTAAAGCAGTGCACTGAGGTGTTCTTGCAGAGGTGGCTTCGATAGGGGGAGGAAATGCCGCTTGAGAATGAGGAGATGGATCTACAAAGAATTGGTGGTTTTGTAGCTGTTCATAGGCAGGTATGGCTCGAGAAGATATCGGTGAAGCTTGGTGGAGTTGCAGTGGGAGCTGGTACTTTAGCTATTGGTGTGCGGGATAGTGTGAGTGTGGGTGGTTGGCGAGAAGATAGCAGGGTATGAAGCTACAAGGATTGAGTGATACAGCTGCTACTGGAGCTGAGATTGAGTATATGGCGAGAACCATGGAGTTTGAAGTGTGTATCGAGATGGCTAGGCATTTTGTGGTGGTACTGATATTGCAGGCTAAGTAGCTAGTGCAGCTGTGGTTAGTTTGCAATGGCTAGGCATGTGTGTATGCTGGAATGGATGACTCGCAGGAATCCGGAGCTGTTGAAGGCAAGGAAATGATGCTAGTAAACCAAGGAGCTGCAGTGGTGAATTAAAGCTTAAATAGATGTTGAGATTGGTGGAATTGCGGGCGATAAAATGGACCAAGAATGGATTGCAGGAATGGCTCGAGTATTGTGCTATTATGAACTTTGACCTCAGTAACAGCTGTAGTGATGCAATGGCAGGTTGCAGCGACGGTGGAGGCTGACCACAGATGGGGTCTGCAAAGTGGTTGTGCTTGGCTTGAGCTGAAATGAGGCAGTGGAGATGACATTCTTTGTTATGGGTTTTATTTGAAAATCTTGTTGGTGGTGGTAGTCCGATTCTGATGCAGCTCGGTCAGGGCTAGGGTGTTGCTTGAGCAGGCATTGTAGTTTGGGAGAGCAAATGGAGCGATAAAAGCCGCAATTCAGTGAAAGCTGGTGTTGGATTGTTGGAGCCGAGAGGCAATTTGGACGGGGAAGTTTGTGTTCTTTGCTTCTAGGCGATCTTCTTCTTGCAATGGCAATCTTTGTTGGAAGGTTGCAATGGTCAGCTGTTGATGGTGATATGCAGGCAAGGCTGGTGGAGTCTGCAGCTGTAATGGGTCTCTGGAATGCAGCAGTGATGGCAGGTCAAGATGGTGCCTTGTGATTGTCTACAGGGTTAATTTGAGGCCAGGGGTTGTGTCTAGCAATGGCTGCAGGTTGGAGTCAGAGTAGTGTTGCGGTGGCTAAGTTCTTTGGTAAGTGGAAATGGGTCATTATGACATGGTGCGGTGGAGATGCGGGGAGCAAGGATTGAATGGTTAGTGAGATTTCTGGATGGAATTGTAAGTGGTTTTGAAGTCGCAACAGTGAGAATATGGCCGAGCAAGTTTGAGAAGGAATTGAGTTTGGTGAACGTCCATACTAAGCATTATGGGCTGAAATCCTAAATTAGGGTTTGCATGATATTACATGTGCCGCAAAATCGCCTCAACCATCCACTTCGCAGGTATAGATGGAGGTGTAGATGCGGACTCAAAGGGCCCTGAGCATGTCGACACAATCACCATGTGACCGCCACACACTTGACTCAATCGGCCAAAACCAACCATGTTGGTTACAACACACTGCTGCCGCGCCGAAGAGCATGGTCGTGCGCTTGGAAAGCCAAAATTAGGGTTCAAGCCATCACGCGCGCCCATCTTCTCCTGCACGAACGGGAGGGTCACAGACAGATTAGCAGTCCTGGCCATACCAAAGATGACCACCGTGGGCCCATCTACCCCTTCATGCTATTCTACCAAGGCATATCACGCCCGCCAATCCAAAACGCCCGCTCAAACATGCGTGGGATACACTTCCTAAATTGTAAATCGATCTCGACCACTCAACTTCACCCTGATCGTACTCGCGGGCTTAGATCACGCTCATGGCGATCTGAGACATGGGCGTGAACATCAGCCCTACCATCTTCACGCTAAACCAACTGGCCAGACCGACTGCTAGGGTCGTCTCGGAAAACGCCACTTGAAAGAGAGTGGGCGCGCGTGCTTCATGTATCAAACTCTATCGCAAATCAATCTCGACCACCTCTTCGACCGCCACAACTGAGTGGCCCGGGATCGCGCTTCATGAGGGAACGAATACAGCACCTACACCATCATGCCGCTAACACGCATGTATGGCCTGGGCCCTCTCCAAAATCCTTCCCATGCTTGGTTCTCACTAAGCCGAGAGTGATGCTTGACGCACCTCTTCAAAAACCCCAATATTCATTAACTGGCCGCAGATGAGTTGTCTCAAGGCTCATCTCATCCGTCCAACTTCACCAAATTTGCTATACAACCCCTGGTCAGAGTCAATTAGCCGGCAAGGCGCCGTCACTCCATCACCTTACCACACCACAATGCAAAGACTCGCGATGAAATACACACGATACTTCACAAGTATCACTTCCTCAATAACGCAGCTTATTCAATTCAAAGATTACATGCTATCTTCGTGATCCACGATCCACATTCCGCATATCAATCTATGTCACAAATCGGGGATACATACCGGCATGTTGGTCTCGTGGCTTTTTATAGCCGCTGGTGGGCTGCGCGCGCAATGCCACTGCATCACAAGAACGCAGGTTAGGGAAGTCAGCGGGATGCTAGAGCATGGAAGGTGAGAAGGGCAAGCACTCGTCGCGTATCACCACACACAACTCCAC
>JAJJWW010002446.1:0-41310 GCA_023531295.1 Papaver armeniacum
ATTATATAAATATTTAAGTTCATGTACATAACCGATTTTAGAACTTTAACCTTCAAGTATGCAAACATGTACGATACTTGAAATGCTTGACTAAAAATTGGGTTTTGCCAAGACGTAAACGGCACGCGAACTTCCAATTCCAGCAGAAATATTCGGACATGAACCCGCTTAAGATGTGAATCAGATGCATATTTAGGTTCCCGATTTCTGCCAGCAGTGCACGCGTGACAAGTACGCATACTATGGTTCCTTTACATGGGTTACATATGTGCAAGAGTACACAAACATGTCATATCAATAATGGTTAAGTGTTCTAAACTCTTATTTCAATCGGTGGAAACTTTCTGCAGAGGATGACAATAACCGTTTTACACACGACAAGATCAAAGCAATTTTCAAGTTATTGAAATAATCGTAACAAAACATTCCAAGTCTACACCAAATGATTGTATCACACAAACTATGTAAGATGTTATCTAGCAATTTTCACATGATCATTTTGACTTGCGTACAAGAATATAAGATGAACTTGGTCAAGAGAAAGCTTTCAACACATATTCCGAGAATATGTAAGCGAGTTAAACTCAACTCGAAATCTCAAATGTGTATAATAGAAAACTATATCGAACATCCACTTATGTCTTAATATAGGAGATATAGTAGAAATAAACTTTCCAAGTGATAGATGAGTTTTAGTCTCCACATACCTTTTGTCACGAAGTTCCACAAGCTCTCCTTGGGGAGTTCTTCGTCTCAAACGATGAACGCCTGAAGTCTAAGGCTCAACTTCACAATCTATGTCATAGTCAGAGACATCTATAAGTATACCAGAAATCAAGACTTATAGTTTTGATCACTAACATTGACAAACATGCTTGAGATAAGAACGCATGCGAGTTCCTACGAGCAAAAGACTCTAACACATTATATCCAACCGAGACATAGCTATAAGTAGACTAGAAATCAAGACTTATAGTTTTGATCACCTAAAGTTGACAAACAAGCTGAGATAACAACGCTTATGAGTTTGAACAAGCACTGCCAATTGATTTGTTTGGGTGTTATTATACCCGCGCTCAACTCGAGAACCCACTATAATCACGTCCCATACCTAGACGCGCTCTTTATATTAACACCTACATGTGAACGCACTCTATACCTGCTAGCCCTCGCATGCTCACTATATCTACGCCCACTAAATTTAGTCTTAGTCATTTGAGGTCTCGATTTGGTCTCAAACCCTATAAAATTCGTGACAAATTTGCAATTTACTCCCAATGAGTGTGATTGATTTTCATACCAAATTTGGTTGTAGTATGTGATTATGGACGTTTTTAGCACTTATGCGTTTAAATATTGGAAATATTTGTAAATATTTTTAATTTTGTTTACATTGATCAGGTATAATCGGGAAGTCGGAAATAATTTTTATTGATGACAACACTCTAAAGGGGTGAAAGTGGAGCTTTGATGACAACATCACCAGTGAAAGTAGAGAGCTAGATTATGTTGTTTTGGTGATAACATCCTGATAGTCCTATCGATTGGTACTCGTGGTCAAGAACATAGTCTTAAATAACAAGATCCATATATTTTACCATGCCACAAAGTTAGCTTTTATTAGTTTACTTTGATAATCTATATGTTACAAGGTCTAAGTATCAACATGATGAACTCATACCTAGTAGTTTAAGCCAACAAATGCGATGTTACTCATTGATCAATCCTTTTCACAACGGGAATCAATAAAATTTCGACAAACAATCTCACTATCCAATGCATGAATATCATGATAGACTTTGAAGATTCATCTACTTATTATACATATCCTCTAAAAACGAGTGTTAATACCCAAAATCGCTCCTAGGTAAAATAAATGTCTTCGTCAAAGTACTTTCTTTAGGTTCAAAATCAAAATCGTATAAAACGAGCCTTAACCAAGAAGTTGATCGCTCATTTTGCTTTGTTATAAAGAAGAGAGAAAATGAGTTGATCTTAGGGGAGGGAAAGCAAAGAAAGTTGAAATCAGTGTTAATTGAATTGGTGTGGGTTTATTGAACTATGGAAGAAGAAGAGCTTGGGAATGATAAGCTTGTTTTGTCTTCTGAATAGACAAGGTAGTCTATTTATAGTTGTAGGGAACACTCAATGTCTCCTCGTAAGTAGTGGAGGTTGTGGAGAGATGGAGATAGTGGGATAATGGTATGCTTACGCCCATGATGTTAGGAAGTTTTTGGAAACCGTAAACCATCATTCCATTACTTAGCCACTTCTTTTAACTGCTTCAATCAAGCCGACACTACTTGTAACTTTCTTATCATGGGATGCTGCCATGCCGCATATATTGTAAACCACCGACCAATACCCATAAATAATTCCCCCATGCAACATGTTTTGATTTCGAAGAATTAGTAGAGTCATGGAATGTCTCTAGTCTTATCTGTTGCCAATGATATAGTTGAATCGAGTAATAGCCAAGCTAGCTAGACTTTGTTAAGTGGCATACTTAAGAGACAACTCGGCCCAAGGTTATGTGTGACTAATAATGAGTTTTCCATAAGATGGCATTGTAATCATCTAGCCATAATAATACGAGATAATATAGTGCACCAAGTTAATAGCTAGCTAAATCGTGACAAAGGGCGCGACCTAGTGGATAGCCAACCAAGCTTCCAGACGGACATGGGTGTTAGGCTTGGAGCAACGAGCGTGTCCATATGGCTAGTCTAGGCGATAGGCAAAAAGGTCGTGACTACTAGTTAGGCCAGCCGACTAGGTAGCGTGGGAAGTCGTGGCTATGAGACAAGGTGGTGTCTTGGCCATGGCTCGGATGAGACAAGGAGGCCGTGGTCACTGACTAGGCCGGGCCGAGAGATAAGGAGGCCGTGACTACTAGCTTGGTAGCCCAAGAGACTAGGAGGCCGTAGCTAATTAGGCTAGAGACAAGATGGTCTTGGCCACTGAAATTCAAGCCAAGAGATAGGAGGCCTTGACCCGATGACTATGACGTTTCCGGCAAGTGACGACAATGATTGCGTGTTACAAAGATGTTTTGTGTCAAGTCTGTTGGGCCAGAATGGCGCAACGCGGTTACATAATAAACAACGCCACCCATAATAGCAGATATTGTATAAACCGGTGGCACCTGGGCAGGCTGACACGAAAAGTCGGGCGCTATATTGAAACATATTTGGCTAAGTAATGAAGCTTATTGTCTAACACAATGAGGCTTCATTGAGGGAAAGACATGACATGGCCAAAGTGGCAAGATGCACGACATTAAAGATATCCATGGAATTGAGTTGGCCCAAACTCAAGGATGATGCAAGAAGGTAGAATAGGCCAAGAGTTGTTCTATGGCATTCGCTCAAGGTCAGCCCAAAGCTTGAACAAAGGTAAACAAGCTAGCGATGCAAGAGTGGCATTGTTATTGTCAAGCAAATTGGCAAGTGAAGCATATGACGCATGAATAACTAGAGTGAGCTTAAAGAGTTGGCCTCAGTGATTGAAGCACAAGTATTGTACGTGCATTATCTTATAGTGATAAGCATGCAAAAGGCCAAGTTGGTTGAGCATTAGAGTGAGGCATAATTCAAGTAAAGCACAACAGTGGTGCAATACGGCTCAAGTGACAAGTTAGAGTTGGTTACGAGCTTCACAAGCATGCCAATGACGCGAGACAAAGTAGAATGGTTATAAAGGAGTTTATAAGTGTGGAATAGTCCTAACGCTAGAGAATAGGTGTTGGATGATGGCGTCACTTTAAAGAGAGCAGCTAAGGTGGCATTTTATAAAGCGGTTATGGAATCGCCCAATGGGACAGATGGTCATGTCCCTGTGGCAGCAAGTTTTGTGCATGATTTTGGCCATTGTAACCACTGTATAAATAGTCCTAAGGAGTGGGAAAATCAGAGGCTTACATATAGGAGAGAGTTTTTAGACATGTAGTCTCATACTTGAGAGAATAAGGCATCATTAAAGAGAATGATGGCATGTTTAGTCATGTGATGACAAAAGTTTGTAATCTTCCTTTGATACAATAAAATGGGTTAATCAGTATCATGTATTTGTGTTCATTGGTTACTGATTTGTGTGAGAAATTGTTCAATTACATGGCGGTAACCTCTTATGCTTATGGGGGGCATGAAGAGTTAGAGAGAAAGAAGATGAAGACTTCCGTTGTAAGCTAAGCCTTTAGAGTGAAGGCAGATGCGTACTTTTGATGCAAGTATGTAAGGCCGAGTGATTGTGGGTGGTTGGTTCACCGAACCACAATTATTGTCGGTCGTGTCCCATGAAAATTTTAGGCGATTAAATGGGCATGTGACAGCCGGTATCGTAGAGCGGTGTTTGGGGACACCGTTTCCCGATTTTTCTTTTTACTCAAGTTGGTGTCATTTGTTTGTTTAATTCAGTGAAGAATTGTTTGGGTTTCACTGTGTGATGGGAGACTAGAAGAAGTTGGTCTTGTGTGGATAAATCAATTGGAAAGAACTTTGAAGCTTCAAGTAGCAACATGCCAAGAAAGTTCAAGGTAAAGGTGCACAATTCCAACCCAAAGTGTTAGACGAACATGCCGTAACCAGGAGTATGCTGACTTCTATGGTGGAAGCCGATGTTTAAGTCCATGTTCTCACAAGAATATCGAAGATGATGCATTAGGAAATGCATAATTTCGTAGTATTATCAATTTACATTACAAGAAGCAATGGGAATTTTGCGAAAATTATCGAACTAAAAGTTGTTGATGGCCTTGCAAAGGAAAAGTAGATGAAGAACATGTCTATGCGATAGATTGAAGGTGTTTTCATCGTATCCAATTGGATGGAAGATTAAAGTTATCTCTCTCGAATGCATGTACCTTGGTGGTATTACAAAGTCCGAGATTTGAACTAAAGCATTTTTGTGGCAATGTGATGCCATAAAAGAAAATTGATGGATAATTCGTATCTAGCATAAAGATTATTGAAAGGCTAAAGAAATAAGCGCAAGTTAGGGGAAAACCGATACACCACGGTCTTGTGTTTGCAAAGAGTTCTTCGTTGATGCTAGATGTGCACAAGGAGTGTGCTTGCACTTGGTTTATGAGTGGGATCGTATGCTTGGACAAGGGTGTCCAAAGACTCGAATTTGATCATAACCACAAGAGGATGTTCTTTGTTTGACCGCAAATCAACAATTGTTGCTACAAGTTGATTTTGGAGAAGGGAAAGACAAGAGTTTCCAGTTGTGCATGGACAATAAAAATGAGTTCCAAGTTTGAAGAAGAATGCGGCATTCTTGCTTCATGGAACGAGCGATGACGCCTCATTTGCAAGGATTATGGCCTTGTTTGAAACCTGTCTAGAAGTGTTTATCCGCATAAGTCATTGAGTGATATGACTTTGCTGAAGTTCTATGGTGATGCCTCAATTACCAAGTTAAGTCTGCTCCAACAGTGCAAAGGTGCACAAGTTTGCATTAAAAATCGGGTGTTGGGACTGGCATAGAAAATGTGCAATAAAGAGCATGCGCCAAATAGGATTTGGGCATAGACAAGATGCATGATGCGCTTGGAGATGCAAGTTAGGCGAATTGTAGATGCATGGAGAAAGAAGGACAAGGTAGTGGTGATGCATAAAGATGGCATGTGGCCATTATTGAAGAAATCTTCATGAAATCTAAAGCAACATGATGGCATCGGTTTGAAGGAGAACTCAACTAAGTGTCAATTATATTGGGCATCGTTATGGGAGTTGCATAAGAACGTGGATAAGTAGAAGAGTACATGTGGTAAAGTAAATTGCTACATTGGGGACAGTAGGTGCTGTCTCGCTTCCTTTGTTGCTTAGAAGCTAAGATGAAGTCACATTGCAAGGCTTGTTAGGTCTTACAAGTTGCAATCATTTGGCACGAGTATTTGCTCAAGTTTGAGTATACTTTCGGTTTGGGTCGAGTGGACCTTGGTGTTGGAATGAAGTCTCTATGTAAGGTAGTAGTGAATGAGGTATTTGAAATGAGAGTTCTTGTCTCTTTGCTCAAAGTAAAGCTAGTTTACGTGGAAGATGCTACACATCATATTAAGCCAAATATGCAATAGAAGACGTTGAAAGTGAAAGAAGCAAATAGAGTTGGTGGCATAGTCTAGTTTCTTTGTTGAGAGTTATGTGGAAGTGCGACGGAGTTTGGCAGCAATAGCACGGAGTAACACAACAATAATGAAGATGCAAGTCCATCAAGTATATGAGTTAAGAGTAACTCATAGTTAGGAAGAACATGATGTTGTTTATTCGCAACATTAAAGCGTAGCAGTTGAAAAGGCGATGCTTAAATTCTGGTTTCAAAGCGCATTAAGAGGACGCCGGTCCAAAGTGTGGTGGGATGTCTAGGAAATCTAAGTCATGACTATACCAAAGTCATGCATTTCAATCATGATGTCATGACAATGCAAGCAAAGAACGGTAGTCCGGTTCTTTGGCATACAAATGATGCAAGTCCAAGAAGGTGAAGTTTGCAATATGATTTGGAGGCCAAATCTAAGTAAATCCGATGTTGGAAAAGTTGAGGTAAAGACTAAGTTTTGGCACATACCAAGAGTAGTATGAAATCCATAGAGTGCATACCTTAAGGCATGGCATGATTTAGGCGAGGCGCATATGATTGAAGAATGAGGCAAAGTCTTGTATAAATCTGTTTAGTTTGCGTGGTGCAACTAAAGTGAGATTAAGGCATAAGACTATGGTAATGATCATTGTGATCGGAGTTGAGAAGAATCATTGCTTGTGTACACTTAGGCACAAATGATTCGTGCAATTTCAAGCCTGGTTCAGGAATTGGCTAAGGAGAATTTGTTTGCATTTGAGTATTGATATGCGGCATTGGGCGAGTTGGAACGTGGCGCAATGTAAAAAAGTTCAAGATCGAGGGATCAATGGCAAGGCAAAGAAAGCTAAGTGATACGATACTAAAGCATATAAGTTGGCTAAAGGCATTTTGCAAGAGCTAGCAAAGATTCCCGAATTTGTAAAGGGTTTTGAAAGTGCATGCACAAGATTAGAGACCAAAGATAGAGTTTATGCTTGGATTCACGTTCAATGAGGGCGCTGAACGGATTAGGTGGGGGAGGTCTATGACGTTCGGCAAGTGACGACACAATGATTGCATTCTAATGTTGTAGGCAGCCGATTCGGCCGTCAATGGCGCAATGCGAAACCATAATAAGCGCAACACTCTACGCCATAATAATGATATCCGTATAAACCATCAAGCACTAAGATAGTGGCACCCTGCAGTCCAAGTGACGCGCAAAGGTAACACTACACCGTAAACACATTTGGCTAAGTAATGAAGCTTATTGGCGACACAATGAGGCTTCATCGAGGGAAATAAAAGATATGGCCAAAGTGGCAAGATACAACATGCGATGTTGGCATTAAAGCATATCCATGGAATTGAGTTGGCCCAAACTCAAGGATGATGCAAGAAGGTAGAATAGACCATGAGTTGGTCTATGGCATTAGTTCAAGCCCAAGCAAGAGCAGTGAAGGAAAACAATCTAGGTTGCAAGATCGGCATTGTTATTGTCAAGCAAATTGGCTAAGTGAAGCATATGACGACATGAATAATCAGAGTGATCTTAAAGAGTTGGCATCGATGATTAAAGCACAAGTATTGTCCATGCATTAGATTAAAGTGATAATCATGCAGGCCAAGTTGGCCGAGCATTAGAGCGAGGCGAAATTCAAAAGAAAGCACAAACGGTGGTGCAACACGGCTCAAGTGACAGTTAAGAGTTGGTTGAGAGCTTCACAAGCATGCCAATGACGCGAGATAAAGTATAACGGTTATAAATGGAGTTTATAAGTGGGAGAAAGGTCCTAACTTCTAGAGAACATGTGTTGGATGATGGCGCGCTTTTTAAAGAGAAACTAGATAAGGTGGCACTTCATAAAGTGTTATGGAACCGGCTCCATGGGACAGATGGATGTCCCTCGTGTGCAAGTGTTGTGCACGGTTTTGGCCATTGTAACCACCTGGTATAAATAGTCCTAAGGAGTGGGAAATCAGTAGTCTTACATAGGAGAGAGTTTTGTATACATGTAGTCTCATACTTGAGAGAATAAGGCATCATTAAGAGAATGATTTGCACTGCTTAGTCCATGTGATGGATGTAAGCTTTGTAATCTTCCTTTGATACAATAAAATGGGTTAATTGTTTCATGTTTTTATGTTCATTGTGTTGTTGATTTGTGTGAGAATTTTTCAAGCACATGGCAGAACCTCTTTATGCTTATGGGGCATGAAGAGTTAGAGAGAAAGAAGATGAAGACTTACGCCGCGCTGCCTTTCAGAGCGGTTGCAGATGCATACTTTGATGCGAGTATGTATCGAGTGATTGTGGGTGTAGTTGGTTCACTAAACCACAATCATTTCGGACATGTCCCATGAAAATTTTAGGCATTAAATAGGCATGTGACACCAGTCTAAGCCGAGACATGGCTAGCCGTAAAGAAAAGTGTTCGTGGTCAGCGGACAGGCTAGGCCTCAAGACAAGGGGGGTCGTGGCCTGGCTAGCTAGTTTGCTAGCTTGTCAGGCCACTGGAGCAGGCTAGGGCTGACGGGCACAAGGAGGCCTGGCCTCGATGGCTAGTCCATGCCGAGACATGGCTATGCAGAATGAAAGATGGCCATAACCATGGACAAAGGCTAGGGCCTGACGACAAGGAGGCCGTGGCCTCAAGCTAGCTAGGGGAATTGGTGGCCACGACCTGGCTATCTAGTTGGCTAGATAGGAAATTGGTGGTAGTGGATAGGTTATGAAACCCAAACTGCATTATCCCAAGCTTATGGAGTGCGCATGTTGGAGTTGGCACTTCTTTTCAGCAGATTAAACATATTCGAGGAATTCAAACGCAAGTTCCGTGACTCAAAGTAATATTCCAAATATTATGCTTGGGTAATTTAGAATAACGTAGTATCTTATTCTAAATATTTATAATTGCAAAGATCGCCAGTGAGACTTGATCAATGCATGACAATTCATATGGTCGTGCATAAAATAATGAGAGTTGATTGGGTGAAGCTCAAAAATCTTGCAGAGCATATTGATGACCAGTATGGCCATTAGCGGTGATAAGCATTCTCAATTCTCTTGGAATATGATGTAGAAGTACAAATCTATAATTCGATGTCGGAGTCGAGAATTTATATTTATAAACATATATATAGAATAATGAGAGTTCATCCTGGGGTGAAACTTTAGACATATATAATTATAGATATGTCTTTGGTGTATGTTCGTGAGCGCTTTTTTACAAGTTTTGCCCTTGTCCAAAACCCACCATCTACGGCGGGATATCATGCTAGAAGAGCAAAATTAAACATCTACTAGTTATTCAAATTATGGAAAAGTTACTCTTAACTTTAATATGTTTTCGCCTATGTTATTTTCATACCTGTGGGAAGACAATGAAATATTTAGTCATATCTAATGTAATAACTTATCTAAGTTGCAATATTTTTGTATTCAATGGTTCAATTACCTTCATTTAACTCATTTATTGTGCTTGAAAGTGTATTTAAATATCTAACATATTTCTATGAAACTTGATCGACATTTGTGACCTCTCATGCATGCAAATCACACGTGGACTCGACATGGAAAGCCTAACATATTGATCGGTCTAAAATATATATTTTCATATGGCTTCACACATATATACCGCTACATATGCTCGATTGCTTCCATATTCATTTATCTTCTTTCCAACTTATTTTATGACCACTCATCACCTCTCGACGATGTCATGAAAGCAAAGGCTTGACCCGCTCAACATATATATATTTGACATCACCTATTCACCTAAGTATATCAATTTTGATTGACACAGTGAATTCTCACAACTCATTCATGATTCTCAAGACTTGAAATAGAGCATAAATATATATATATATACTAGCCTCACCAATCTCATCAAACTCATCAAGACTTGTCAATCGCGAGACAAACATGATGATTCACCAGTCAACCTGACTATGCAAGTGATCTTTGACTTCACATTAAATAAGTATTTTCTACTAAAATCACACTAGAGATCAATAATGTCACGAATGAGGGGATATTCACCAGTGGTATTAGTCCGACGGTCTACCACATGCGGTGTAGCAATACACCAATTATGAGAAAGTGTCTGGAAGAGCGAAAAGTTAACAAGATTAAAGGAGCGGTGGGTGTGCAATCGTCTAGTCTTCATAAACAATAGGGACACGGTTTTCAACACGTTACCACGATCTCCACATCCTCACTACTTCACAACTTCCCCTTCCTATGAGGTAAGGGTGTAGTTATGACTCTATAAAATAGAATCTTCAACTTAATTCATATCCGATTATTCGGGAATAGACAAAACATACAACTTACGAGCAAGTTTTGCAATTTGATTACACAAAAACCTTCTCTCGCTTATACACAGAGAATTCTTCATACACGTTCATACACAACCATCATGCCTCACAAGAGTCTAACACTGATCTCAAAACTTCCTCCGGTTCTCTCCTAAGACCAATCCAATCGTTTTCTTTGTGACCGAAACAAGATTACAACGGTCATTTCTTGGTTTTTATGCAAATTGCATAGATTGATCTCTCGAATCTAAAGTACTTTCATATGGCACATTTATTTAGGGTTCGGACTCGTTTCTCCTCAACCTACCCCATGATATAGTTTCTATAGTGATAAGAAAGCTTCGATTCTTAGCCTTTTAAAGATTTTGATTTTAAACTAAAATTATAAAACTAAACAAAGAAAAATCTATTGAAAGTTGATACCAAGATTATAAAGATTACTGAGATTAGGGATTCCACCATTAATCAATAAAGTGATTCAATCTAATCAATATTCATATAATGCTTTACGTTTAAAGTGATTCTAATTTATTGCAAAAGTAAAAATTGTAAATCGAAAATATTGAACATCAACAACCATAGGCTATAAATGCTCTATCAAGAGAAATGAGACTTGAACCCTTGAATTGTCTCTTGCATATTCCCGCACCATACCAATCGTGCTAACCTCTCTTTAAATTTCTAACAAAGGGAATCGAACCTTGCATGCTCTATCAAAATAAATCACAATTGCTTAGTAAAAATCTTTAAATCAACTTTTTTTCAAAGCAAATAATTATAAAAGAAATTACAAAAATCATATAAAATAGATTATACCACTTTTCTTGAAACAATGGCTTCCTCCATCGCCTCAGCAATGGGGTTTAGCTCCTCATATTAATCACCTGCTCAAAATATGTGCTATCGCTCAAAAAGTGTACAAGGGGGTGAAATAATATAAAATAAAGAATCTGCAACTCTTTAATCGTGTTATAGATTTGGGTGTTACAAGGGAACAGTTGGAAAAGATAAGTCTCAGTCGCTGAAGGTCTTTCACAATTACTGCTGAAAAAACGATAAATTTGTTCTACTGTAGAATAAACCATGTCTTCTGCCGAAATTCTTGATGGTCTTATGTTATTCGTCTTCAACACTTGCGATCGTAAAAACAATTTCGCAACTTGATTTTTCCTCCTTGTTCTTGCATTCTAAACTCCTCTATACCCTCTCCCAACTTGTGTAGATTATTCGGGATTCACCACGCCTTTTATAAAATAAAATAAAAATAAAATAAAATAAAATCTAGAAATCCCGATTAAATCTCCCTTTTTCTTTTCGTGAAATGCACGGAAATTCCTTCTTTTTCATCTCTCCTATACGCGGTTGTGAGTTGTAATATTTCCAAACCAGAAAGATACGAATCTCAGAGAGTATATCTCCTCTTAACAACCCGATAATGTTTTTAGCCCCTGTTTTTTTTCAAATCGTTGATCCAGCCCAAGTCTTTCGAATCTGGAAGACATACCAACCCTGGTAAGCCAAAATATGTCCAATTTCATCGATTGAATCTCCTCCAAAACATACCAAAATCCGATCCCTAATTCTGCCCATAAAACCCAAATTTCTCGCCAATTTTGAATCTGAATTTCGAGAAGAAGATCCCCCTCCTCATCCATCTGTGGAGTCCCTTTAGCACTTGGGTACAAATAATAATTCTTGAGCTGCAAATAGCAATGTTCCGGGTGCCTTTATCAACTCCTCCGGGTGCCTTTAACATTTTTTGGGGTGCCTTTAGTAATTTTCTCCGAGGTGCAAAATATCACTTTTCGATCCAACTTTTCTGCAAGAGTTTATTTCTCCAAAAACACCTACATACATATAAAACACCATAATAAGTACAAAAATGAGCACTTACAATACATAGAATTGAGACAAATCAGACACAAAAATGTGTCTATCACCCCACTTTATTCTTTTCACCGGAATTAGTTTTTGCCCATAAACACCACTGTACCGATAAACCTACTAGGCACACTCCTGTTCACTTTGATAGTTCAAAGAATAATCAACCTAATCCAGACTGTTGGTTCAGTTTGATGCTTCTTCTTTTGAAACATATTTAACCACGGGGGTTGCAGTTTACATTATGGATTCTATAGGTCAAAGATGGTCCATCAGAACAGGGTCTGGATGGGCATCCTGCTCTCTAAATGCATAAGCAAAATCCTGTTCTATAGCTCTCAAGTGGATAAGTAATTGAGGATGAGTTCTTGTAGCATATAATCATATTATCAAACTTTAGTCACAACTCTTAAAGAATATTGAAATCCAACTTGGAAGATTCCATCGTAGGCTCAGAACAATATTATCAACTATAATAGTGTGTTAATGAACAATTGTGTGCTTAAGTTTCTTAATCGGAAGTTCTTGTTTGTAGTAAATAGGCCAGCTAAGGAAGCGAGGAAAAATAAAATTGTTGCTTTCTTTTCTAATATACTATCCGAGGATTTGAAATCCTCCTTTTTTTTTTTTTTTTTTGCTAGGATAGACATGAGACAACAACCTTTCTTATCTTCTATAAATGTGTGTTTAAAAAAAAAAAAAAAAAAAAAAAAAAACTCTGCCTATACCCAAGAATTAGTGGTTTAAGCATACATATAATTATTAATTATTTTGTATATGGGACGAACTTTTAGTGTCGAACTGGGATATTTAAAAAGCATTCAAAATAAATCTATGTATGTTTGCATTTTTCCTGAGTGTGGCGTAATTTACCGAATAGTTGGCCGAATTTGCAATTCACCTAACTGAATTATGCGTGCATTTTTACCGCTTACTGAATTGCTAACTATGGATTTAACATAAATTAAACATATAGATTTAAAAAGAGAGATGTCCTGTTTAGTCCACTAAACCCGACCCGGATTAGTGGCTAGTCCAGCGGGAAACAACATTTACTCCCTAGTCCAAAAAAGATTTGAAAAGAGTAAAATTACTCTACTAACCCTAACATATAATATACTATGTATGTTATTAGTAATATATGTAATATGTAGCAACATATGTAATATGTAGTAACATATATAGAACAAATGTAGTATGTAGTAACATACTAATATTTCCTTCAAAAAAATAAACATACTAATATTAACACTAGTAACATACTAATATTTAACACTAGTAACTAGTAGTATACTAGTATTAATATGTAGTATGTAGTAACATATATAGAACAAATGTAGTATGTAGTAACATATGTTACTAGTAGCAATATGTTATATATTGATACTACATATTAATATGTAGTATGTTATATATTGACACTACATATTAATATGTAGTGTCATATTAGTATGTAGTATGTTATATATTGATATTATATATTAATATTGATACTACATATTAATATGTAGTATGTTATATATTGACACTACATATTAATATGTAGTGTCATATTAGTATGTAGTATGTTATATATTGATATTACATATCAATATGTTACTAGTAATACTAGTATACTACTACTAGTAATACTAGTTTACTACTAGTATATTACTAGTTACTACTAGTATAGTATTAGTTACTACTAGTATATTAGTAAACTAGTTTACCATTCAATTAGTACACATGTTACTACTAGTATAGTAGAGTAGTTACTTAATTTACGAGTAACATATTCTTTTTTACTATTGATATGTATGTTGGAGAAAATGAGTTTTAAATAAAAAGGTTTTATGGTCTTGGTGTAGTTTGATCTAATGACCTAAGGGTCTAAGGATACTCACTCATTTTTGGGTGAATGAAGTGGAACCTTTAGTCCCACATTGTGGAAAACTAAAGAGGAGCTCCACTATATAATCATACACTTATGTATGAATTGTAAAACGTGGGTGGAGCGGGGTGGGCAAAAATACATATTTTTACCCATGTGATATGCGCGTATGCCATGCACCAAGTCCCTTGTCTACGCGGGATTTATTTTTAAGTAGTTTTTCTTTAGAAAATTAATTCCAAAATTAATTCTTAAGAGTTCTATTTATGGTAAAATTCCTTTTACTTGTTTTTGAAGAAAACAAAAACCTAACTTGATTTGCAAGTATTTCATCCTATAAATACAACTCGAAAATCTGTTTTCAACACACGAAAAATTCTTCTTTTCTTTTATTCTAGGTTTTCTCCAGACGTTTTTACCTCCATCCTCGTTGCCGACTTGAAGAGAGGGTAACTTGCGTTGTGCTAACTGCGGTTATATCAGGTGATCTTATCCGGGACACATCTTCGCTGTGAGGGGTTTAGCATTACTCAACTCGAGTATACCCGCGAACTAATGTGTTAAGGACAACTTGTTGAACCCGTGATTCCGCCCTCGTCAAGTTATTTCGAGAGAGTTGTTTCGCATTAGTTCTTTACATATTATTTTCGATACATCTAACGTGATGTTCATTGTTGCAAGATCCCAACAATCTTAACACATTAGTATTCCTTGTAACAATGGGAAACAACGATGTAGAAAGACCACAAAAGTTTAACGGAAAGGATTTCAAGAGATGGCAATCCAAGATCTTGTTTTATCCGAGCCATCATGAGTTTGGACTATGTACTATTTCCTGGGTGATGACTTGTACAATGTTGAAAATTTGGAGGAGGAGGTCAATATGAACACGAGGTCTAATTTTCTGGCTAAAAATCATATCATGAATGGTTTGGAAGATGCGATGTATGATTTTTACAATGCTAAAGATAGCTTAACCGCTATGAGTTGTGGACGTTAGAAGCAAAGTACCAAGTCGAGACCCAGGAAGCAAGAAATTTCGGTGGCAAAGTTTATGGAGTTCAAGATGACGAATGATAAGTCTGTTGTTGATCAATTCCTCGAACTTCAACAAATCATTAACGATTCTTGTCAAGGTATGGTTATTGATGAGACTTTTCAAGTGTCTCTGGTGATTGAGAAGTTACCATCTTCTTGGCCGGGAGTACAAGAAAAAGCCGAGGCATGAAATTGGCGAGATCAACATGGTTGAATTGGGAAAGAAGATTCAAGTGGAAGAGATGTTGTGCACCAAAGACAAGAACGTGTCATCCGTAAGGGACATGTCTAACAAAGCTCATATGTCCGAACATAAGCCATCCAAAGCTGGAAAAGGTGACAACAACAATCGCAACTCAAGCATGGACCTAACAAGAAAGGTACGTTTCAGAAACCAAAATCTAGCATTAATAAAATTAAGGGTCCTTGTTGGGTGTGGAAATACTGGTCATATGGCAGTTCACTGTAGACAACGTAAGGATAAGAAGAATAATGCTAACTTGGTTGAGAAAAGCAAAGACGAATTTTCTCACGTGGTGTCCGGTTAACTGGGTGACCAATGTGATGGATTGGTGGGTAGACTCGGAGCTACCAAGCATGTTTGTGGGAACAGAGACTGTTCACCTCCTACCGCAGGGTAGGGAAGGCGAGAAACTCTATATGGGTAACTCATCCGCATCAGAGGTTGCAGGAAAAGGAAAGGTCGGTCTGAAGCTCACATCCGGAAAGACTCTCACATTGAATGAAGTTCTTCATGTTCCGGATATCCGCAAAAATCTTGTTTCTTGTTCTGTTTTAGATGATAAGGGTTTTAAAGTTACAATTGAGTCTGGAAAACTTACAAGAACTAAGGGCAATGATTATGTGGGTAAGGGTTATAAGACTGGGGGTCTATATAAACTTAATGTAACCTCGTCCGAATTGAAATTGAATGATTCTTCCTTTACATGTGTGTGTCATTGAACGTTTGGCATGGTAGACTTGGTCATGTAAACTATAAATCAATGCATAAATTGGCTAGCGTAGGCTGCATACCCAAATTCACTTTAGATAAAAATCATAAGTGTGAGATTTGCGTAGAATCTAAGCATGCTAAGAAATCATTCAATAAGAATATCCAGAGAAACTCTAAACCCTTAGATTTAATCCACTGGACCTAGTTGATATGGAGTCGATTCTCAAACAAGAGGTGGTAAGAAATGGTTTATTACTTTTATAGATGATTGTACGGAATCTTGCCATGTTTACTTACTTAGAGGGAAGGATGATGCCTTAGAAGCCTTTAAGATATATAAAAGTGAAGTCGAAAACCAATTGAATACTACCATTAAAACTATTAGGTCTGACCGTGGTGGTGAGTATGAAATTCCCGTAGGAGATTTCTGTGAAGAACATGGCATAATACATGAGACTACAGCCCCTTATTCACCTCAATCCAATGGTGTAGCTGAACGTAAGAACCGTACCCTTAAGGATATGATGAATGCCATGTTGATTAGTTCAGGATTACCTTCGAATTTGTGGGGGGAGGCTATCCTCTCCGCCAATTACATCCTGAACAGAGTACCCTTTAAAGGATCAGATAAAACTCCATATGAGTTATGGAAAGGTAGACAACCATCTTATGATTACTTCAAAGTGTGGGGGTGCTTGGCAAAGGTGGGCATCCCTCCTCCTAAGAAAAATAAGATAGGACCCAAAACCGTTGATTGTGTTTTTTATAGGGTATCCTGAGCATTCTAGTGCTCATAGGTTTATGGTTGTGAGTTCAAATTTCGACATAGGGTTGAATACTATCATGGAGTCTAGGATGATTTGAAGTTTTGAAACTATTTTTCCTTTGAAACGTGATTCTCGAAATAGATGTTTAGATGATCCCCTAGATGTTCCTTCAACTAGTCAATTATTACCTTTAGAGGAAGATGAACTTGAAGTGGAACCTAGAAGAGGTAAAAGGGTTAGAATCGAGAAAACCTATCCCGGTTGCATTACATACCTAGCCGAGTCCGATCCCCTCGGACTTATAGAGAAGCCATGACTTGTCCGGAAGCTAGTGGTGGAAAGAAGCTTCCATTAGTGAAATGGATTCCATTCGAGAAAACGGTACTTTTGAACTTGTAGATTTACCTCAGGTGGTGTAAGGCCATAGGTTGTAAATGGATTTTCAAAAGAAAACATAAGATAGATGGAACTATTGAAAAATACAAGGCTAGGCTGGTAGCTAAAGGCTGCTGCATAAATAGAAGGTATAGATTTCTTTGACACCTATTCACCAATGAGTAGAATTAGCCCATTAGGATGTTAATTGCTATAGCTTTTGTCCATAATTTAGAGATACATCAAATGGATGTAAAGACAGCGTTTCTTAATGGTGAGTTAGATGAAGAAGTTTATATGGAACAACCCGAGGGCTTTGTAGTTAAAGGTTGTGAAAAGAAAGTGTGTAAACGGTTAAATCTTTGTATGGATTTCAAACAAGCACCTAAACAAAGGGCATGAAAAATTTGATCATGTGATGATTTCTAGTGGTTTTAGAATTAATGAATCGATAAGTGTGTTTATACTAAACTTGTCAAGGATGCCCGTATGATTGTATGCTTGTATGTTGATGATATGCTTATACTAGGTACAAACATGGATGTTATTAATTCCACTAAGAAATTGTTGAATGAGAACTTTGACATGAAAGACTTAGGCCCAATGATGTCATATAAAGGATGAAGATTAGAAAACTTCTAATGGCTATAGTCCGAGTCAGTCTCATTATGTTGAATCCATACTTAAGAAATTTAATCGTTTAATCAGAACTGTGTGTACTCCTTATGATTCTAATCGCTGCCTCAAGAAGAATAAGGTGTAGGAGTTAACCAACTTGAATACTCGAGAGTCATAGGAAGTCCGATGTATTTGATGAATTGTACGAGACCGGACATTGCTTATGTTGTAAGGTGTTAGGGTATACTTGTAATCCAGGTAGAGATACATTGGGATGCACTTATTAGAGTGCTAAAGTACTTTGAAGTACACAATGACCTTTAGTTTGAATTACAAAGGATATCCCATTGCCTCGAGGGATTTGCGATTTGGATAACAGGATCGGAGGATTCTAAGTCTACGAGTGGATATGTATTCACTCTTAGCAAAAAGGCGTCGTATCTTGGAAGAGTTCCAAACAGACATGTATAGCTCGTTCCACTATGGAATCGGAGTTTATTGCGTTAGATAAAGCAGAGAGGAGGCCGAATGGCTAAGAAACTTTTAGAAGATATTCTCTCTCGGCATAGGCCTCGTAAAAGGCTATATCTATACACTTTGTGACAAAGCAAATCTGCGATAGGTAGAGCTAAGAGTTGCTTCTACAATGGAAAGTCTATACATATTAGTAGAAGACATGATACTTTGAAAACACTAATCTCAACATGGCGTTATTTCCATAGATTGGATGCAGTCCAAGGAGAATATCGCGGACCCTTTGACGAAAGGTTTGTCCAAGGAGATAGTTAGTAAAGCATCGAGGGGATGGGGCTTAGGCTCAATAATTAAACTTGCCATGAAGGATACTCAACTGACTGGAGATTCCAATATCAAGGTTTGGAATGAGACAACTAATTCATGGTGGGTAAAGGTAAACACTTATCAGAGAATTCATTCTCTGTCCCTTCCTATGGTGTTGATGTGATAGTGTGACTGCATGTGGAGGATGACTTTAAATAAGTCTTAATGAGTTCCATAGTTTCAATTTAAGATGAAGTGGGGTGTAGCAAAGAAACACTCTTGATGGAACTCACCTATCCGAACGTGGAAGTGGGGCCGCTTCTATGAGAATTGAGCCAATTCTCTAGAGCATTCGAGAAACAAGATATGTCCCAGGCCAAATTGGACAAAACGGCACGAACTTAGCAACACAGAGAATATCATGTGGTTGTTGTCGCGATTACACCAACGCTATCAGTTTTCAAGACTAGGTTCACTGTTTAGCTAGTAGTTAGAACTTCTCACTAAGTAAGGGTTCAAGACCTCATGGACACCTTTGCCTAAATGGTATTTTCCTTACTCGATTTTTTTCGCTTTTCCGAGATTTCATTCATGTGGGGGATTGTTGGAGAAAATGAGTTTTAAATAAAAAGGTTTTATGGTCTTGGTGTAGTTTGATCTAATGACCTAAGGGTCTAAGGATACTCACTCATTTTTGGGTGAATGAAGTGGAACCTTTAGTCCCACATTGTGGAAAACTAAAGAGGAGCTCCACTATATAATCATACACTTATGTATGAATTGTAAAACGTGGGTGGAGCGGGTGGCCAAAACTACATATTTTTACCCATGTGATATGCGCGTATGCCATGCACCATGTCCCTTGTCTACGCGGATTTATTTTTAAGTAGTTTTTCTTTAGGAAATTAATTCCAAAATTAATTCTTAAGAGTTTTATTTATGGTAAAATTCCTTTTACTTGTTTTTGAAGAAAACCAAAACCTAACTTGATTTGCAAGTATTTCATCCTATAAATACAACTCAAAATCTGTTTTCAACACATCGAAAAATTCTTCTTTTATTCTAGGTTTTCTCCAGACGTTTTTACCTCCATCCCCGTTGCCGAAGTTCGAAGAGAGGGTAACTTGCGTTGTGCTAACTCAAGTTATATCGGGCGGTCTTATCTCGGACACATCTTGCTGTGAGGGGTTTAGCATTACTCAACTCAGTATACCCGCGAACTAATGTGTTAAGGACAACTTGTTGAACCTGTGATTCTGCCCTCGTCAAGTTATTTCGGTAGAGTTGTTTCGCATTAGTTCTTTACATATTATTTTCGATACATCTAACGTGATGTTCATTGTTGCAAGATCCCAACAATGTAGTATGACCATATTGATACTACTAGTATGTAGTAACATATTACTAGTAATATTTACATGTGTTGATACTAATTAGATCCGTAAGGGTGTTTTAGGCATTTAGAAAACACATTTTATAATCTCCACAAAGTTTTTGGACTAGCGAGTAAATAATCTAGTCCAAAAACATGTTTTTGGACTAACGAGTAAATGTTTTTCATGCGTGGACTAGCCATTAACTGGGTCATGAAAAATTGGACTAAATAGTAATTCCTACATTTAAAAATATTTTTGTTTCACAGATGTGCACATCAATGATATAGTATTTAAGGACCATAAAATATACGTCCTCACGGTACTTGCCGTGAGAGTGACCTGGGCACAGCATAACTCAATGTTGGAACATTAGAATTAATGCTTCCTTTTTGCATTTGATGTTGCAAATGCTTTGACATATGTTGTAGTTATTGGGTTTTGAAAATTTGAGATTAGAATTATAGCTGGAGTCTCTGGACTACTAATATGCTAATGATGACACAAAAAAGAAAGTTAAAACAAAGTGTCCAAACGTCACAACAAAAGTATGGGAAGGATTGCAGGATAACTTGTTCATTTTAATCTCACCCTAGCCTATCCCTTAACCATCTAATCAAGCTGCCTTAACTCTGTCTCCCAATATGGCAATATCATAACCCAGTCCCAACTAGTCAACGTTTAAAAAGAATACTGGAGTTCAGGCAGTTCAGAGTACACAACATGAGTACTTCATGTTATCATGTTAAAACTGTGTTTTTTTCCCTTCATATTCTTGTGAACTTTATTGTTTGTGCTGTTTATTTGTCTATATACATATATGAAACATATTCTAGGGTTGCAAGAGAGTAGGGCTATAAAATTTGCAGCAGCAGTAATGAAGATCTCTATGAGAGGATTAGTGATAATAATAATGGCTACTCTATCATTGTTAATGATACAATGCGATGCAACACTACACACTGTTGGAGGAACTAAAAATAATGGTTGGAGACCAAATTTCATGAACTATACTTCAGACTGGGCTAGCCATGAAGAATTTTATGTTGGTGATTGGCTTTGTGAGTAATCTTGTTGAAACCCCAAGATCTGTTTCTTTCTTTATATGCATTTAACATTCTTATGTTTCATGATGTTTTGACTCTCTTTTTCTTCATCATGTTGCTTTGCTTATTTTCAAGATTGGGGATTTAGTCTGCCCAAGGTAAACAGGGACCTGTACAGCGTTTATGAAGTGAACAAGACAGATTATGAATCATGCGGCTCATTACGCCATGTTATTGCAAAAGTCTCTCGAGGAGCAGGACGTGATGTGTGGGAACTGAAGGAACCCAGACCCTATTACTTTATCAGTGGCGGAGGTTTTTGTAGACAGGGTATGAAACTTGCTGTTTTTGTCAAAGAACTGCCACCACCACCACCACCAGCAGCAGCAAAAGCACCGTGGAAAAGTGGGGCTCCAACATTGCCTAATTTCAGTAGCAGCTTATTCACTACTGTTGCAGCAGCAGCAGCACTGGCAGTATTGAAGCTTGGTGTTCATGATTAGCTTATCGTGTTTCCCGTTCATTTATAATTGTCAAACACCTATTAGTAGATAAATGCAGAACCTTATTATCTAGTTTTATGTATTGGAAGTTTACTTATGTGGCTGAACCAAGTGAGAACCGGTCTTATGATGGGATTAGCCTTCCGCCCTTCCCCTACTTTGTTGAACTTTAAGTTCTATAACTTAAGATAAGACATTAGTTATGTATTTCTGTTAAGTTTCAACGAATTTGATCAATAATGGTATTTCTGTCAAGTTATGGTCCTATACATACTGTTTCTTTACACTCAACACTTACATTTATTATCATCATCTAGAATTGATTTTGACGGCTGATTCGAATGATAGTTTAATTATACAAATTCTCATGGAAGTACTAGTGGGCACTGGAACGCGATTGCACTTGTTTGGTATACTGAAATATTTTCAGCATGGTTCAGAAGGCCACTTAAACACAACCAAAGACTGAACAAGTAAAGAAGGACAGAACACAGAAGTATTGACTAAAGGATTGCTTCACAGTAACCTATAAACACTAGTATTATCCATCTGACAGTAGCTTCTTGCAAGAAATTGAGTGATGGCTTTGTCATCATAAGCATTATTGTTTTGCTACAAAAACTTAGACTAAAGTTTAATTAAGGAGTTCCAGACTCTCATTTGTTCATGTTGCAGGTAAGAAATGGAAGGATTATAGTCTAGAGCATCATCCAAAAAGCAAAAAAAGTTAAAGAGTATACCACATAGGGATGCCATGCTGAGAACTGAGGCTATGGGTGCAATCGCAGCTGACGCTGCTGAAGCATGTTTTGTCAAGGATGTCAATCCCCGGGTGAAACTCAAGTTCTTGGAGAAGTTCAGGATGCTTACCTGAAGTTTGAGGACAAGAAAGCTGATAATGATAAAGCAAAACCACAATCTGCCGAGCCCAAACACAAGTCACCAGCACCCTAACCACCAACTTTACCACAGGAGAAAATATCAGAAGCTACAAATCAAAAAACACCACCACTACTTGTCTCGCTGTAGAATCAACAACAGTTTCCGAATGAGAAGCATGTAGTACCACGGATACCAAATTCAGTACAAAGGTGAACATTATTGGAGCCCTTGACAATCTTCTTTTCGAATAGCTTTCAGCGAAAAGTGAAACAGATTCTTGTTCGCATCTCGGTAAGCTTTGAGTCGGATTTAGCAGCCATGGTTATGCAATATTTTGTAAGTTTTGACAATCGAAGCAGTGCTTGTGAGACTACGTCTTACCTTTTTTATTGCGCTGGTGTTAAATTCTACTCAACTGAAGCAAAATATGTGCAGATAATGTTCTGAAATCAACACAAAAATCAGAACTTAAACGCATCCACCGGATACCAAAATCTATGGACTCTCTAGAGTCTAGGCAGTCTTGCTCATGTTTTTGGCAAGGTGACGCATTTGAAACCTCCAGAACATAAAAAGCAAATCCAAAACCAACCAAAACATATATCCGAATTTTCTCTTCTTGATTTTCTTTTTCCCATCCCAAATTCTTATCTGTCCACCACCACATTTCCACTCCCACTCATCACCATTCCCATATAACACATATGCCCTTCTATTATCATTTCTTAACATCAAGAGCAGTTTCGTCATAAACCACACCTTCTGCCCAACTATCACTCTTCAATAACCAAGCCGTCTGATGTGAAACCACCACCACATATCCGTTATCTCTAACGGCAATTCCAACAGCGTCCGTTAAATTCTTATTCAACAAAACCAGCTTTGCTCTTCCGGCAAACCCGTCAACTTTAAACATCTTACCGGAATTTGTTTGCACCACCAGAAAGTATAATCAGCTTCCACGTGTTGTTTTTTTAAAAGCATCAGTTGTAGAGAAAATCGACGATTCTCCTTTGTCATTCACTTTCCAGATGAACTTACCAGCTGAGTTCGTTACAAAAGCGTTACCGTTAAAATCGACAGCAACGTCGTAAGCAAATGGAAGGACGGTGGTAGCATCGTCGGTTAGAAAAGGATAGAAAGAGACGTTGATATGAACGATGATTGGAACAGCAATAATACGATGATTAATCTTATCAATGGTGATACCAACAATTGAGACATTCGCAGGTAGATTAGTATCGTGAATTAAGGTTTCGGTAACACCGGCATCGGAGACGGAGGTGATTTTTTTTTTTTTTTTTGGGGTGGGGGCGCAAAAGAACTAACTAAGAAATATTGTGCAGATTGATTCCAAACTATACTGGAGAGATTTTTTGATCTGAAAGTTATGGTATGGCGAGCTGTGGTCGGATTAATGCTGAAGAATATGATGATGAGATTGGCGAGAGAGAAAATGAGGGTTTTCATTGTGAAGTGTGGATTTTGATTCAACAAATAACTTAATCTCGGAGTTCAAATTAATAAGTGCAACCTACAGCAATCCAATCCAACATGGGTTTTAAATCAATTGACCTCCAAAAGCAAGTGTAAACCGTAGTTTAGGCGATCAAATGAGATCAAAATTCAAAGCTCCATACCTGGGACAGAGTATATTTATTCAAAGTTAAAAGAAAATAGACCGAAAAGGAACTTTTTGTTCTTATTTTCTGCGGACTCCTCATGTCAGGCCATAAGGTGTGCATTTGTATTTGCTCCCTCATTCGGCCTCCACTCTAGTTTCAGCAAAACCCAAAACAATTGGAAGCTAAGGGTTGCCTGAGCCTGACGGGACTCCCTAAACTCTTAAATCAATGGTCGCCATAGAATTCGGGCTCACCTTCATAAATTAGTACACGGCGGTGCACCTTGAAGAACCATGTAGCACCACAACCTTGCCTTTAAAACACAACCAGACTCACGCACTGGATGCTGGCCAAAACAAACTTCATCTTTTGAAACTTCTCCTAAGGAATATAATACATAAACTATATAGCCTTAGACACCGATACATTTGGAAGTGATGAACGAACCTATGAAGTTTTAACAGAAAACATACTCCATATTCCTACTTGGACATATATATTCTAAGTACTTACAAACCCAAATTCTACAACTAAAAAATTTAATTTGAAAAGGAAGAAGAAGATGACGACGAGGATGATGATGAAGGGGCTGAAGAAATCTCAACTGAACCATAGTAAATAAGCTCATTAATCATTTCTTGAATGTACTCGTCATCCATACTACCAGTATCATGCTTCTCCATTGTCTCATCGACCGTTTCCGGTTTAGGCAACCGTTCTTGTGCCGATGAACCCATGCAACATCTTTGTAACTTAGCCGTTAAAGTAGGCGAAAGAACGCGTGCGTTTCTGAACTCATTTGGATTGTAAGGAAAATTTGTTCTAGCCCTTGATCCACACATCAACCATGCTGCTTCATCATAAGCTCGTGCTGCATCCTCGGCCGTCTCAAATGTCCCTAACCAAATTCTTGTCTTCCTAAACAATAAACAAAAAATTGATTAGAGGCATACATTTGTAATAAGACCATCGTATTTACATATGTACTAACAAAAAAAACTTTATATATACTCAAAAACACCAGATCAAAATAAAAAATAAATAAAAAATAAATATATATATATATAATCAAAAACTTACATTATAGGGTGTCTAATCTCTGAAACCCAAGAACCCCAATGCCTTTGCCTAACTCCTCTAAATTTTTGAGACTTGGCCATGGTTGATGATGAGAGTTCTGCAATCCTTGTTTTGTTGTTCCTCTTCTCTTTCAGGTTTTTTGAATTGCTTAATTAGAAGCATAAGGAAGAAGAAATATTTCAAAGTTTGAAATGATGAATGGTACTTCTTGGGAAAGTGCAAGTAGCCTTTTGTAGGTGACTGGTGACCTCATTTTTTAATGTATATATAAGAACTTTGTTTTCTTCTCAAAACACCATTAAGTACCCATACTTAAGATACAATTTTCATGGGTTTTTGGTAATTTAATATGCTGATAAATTTTGGTTATTTTGGTAAGGATATTTTAAATAACAAAGACTACCCTAACTTGGATTCTGTGGAGTTCACAATTGTGGGCTGTGGGTCCATGGTGGGGTCCTAAATTTAATGACATAAGATTGAGTTGCTTTAAAGGAAATGAAAACATCAGCAACTTGCTAATTTGGGTTTGGATTTCAAAAATATTGTCAGTCTGAAAACCTTAATTATCACAAATGGACACTTTAATTTGTTACCACAAACTCTGTTGAGGTATCTTTTGCAACACAATGAGGTATGATAATTGTGTGATGCAATAATGCTTTATCCATGCAAAGTGTTACTTGTGTTTGTATAATTTTTGCTAGCAAGAAAACCAATGTTCTTTGACGAGGTTACTAAATTCTATGGAAATTTTGGTAAAACAAAACAATTTTCATTCGATGAATCCATTGGATTGACAACTCTTTCGAAATTTAGTAACCTCAGAATAGGTGTGTTGCGGAAATACATCCACTAACAATGAGACTTGATCTCGTAATCTGTGAATATCGTGTACTTGATCTTATTTTTCGACTTAAACTCTCATAAACACTTCAAATGGACACTTTAATTTGACCTAATGAGGTATGAAAACCTTAATTATCACAAATGGACACTTTAATTTGTTACCACAAACTCTTTTGAGGTATATCTTTTGCAACACAATGAGGTATGATAATTGTGTGATGCAATAATGCTTTATCCATGGGAAGTGTTACTTGTGTTAGCAAGAAAACGAATGCTTCTGCCGAGCTTACCAAATTCTGTGAAAGTTTGGTAAAACAAAACAATCTTCATGGATGGATTTATGGAAGTTTTGACAACCCTTCTGAAATTTAGTAACCCCTATAACAGTGTATTGCGGAAATACATCCACTAACTATGAGACTTGTTCTGCAGAATCTGTGAACAAAGTTTTAACCATGCTTTTTAGTTAAACGGTTCCCATTTCTATGGAATTTTATTAGCAACCGATCAAAAATATTGTTATCCATTTATTTTCCACAAAATTGGTTAAAAAGACCAAAATCAACAATTCACAGGTGAAAAGTGCATTTAGATTTTGATATCTTGTTTAAATGGACAAAAATGTAAAAAATAACCAGGGATGTGTGATTTCATATACCCATTTTCAAATATTTTTCTTATTTTTAATTTGCATCAGGATGCATCCAGTTTCATCCTTACTATTTTTTAAGTTTAAGTCAGGATGAATCTAGTTTCATCCTTGTTATTTTTTTAGTATCCATTTCATCCATACTAATTTTTACTCGTCCATTTGAACCATGTTTTAAAAATATTTGGACAAATGACCCATTTTCCGTTTATTTTCCTGCAAATTCAAAAGAATCTATAATGTTTCCGAAAAACAAATCTATAGTCCCTCCCTTATAAATGAAGTTGTAAGTACACTAATTTATCTCCATTGCCACGTGCGCTAACAGGGTCCACGTGGATGACATCACTCACAGGATGACACATAGGGGCATCCGTGGCACTCGATAACGTGCCATCCGCCGAGACCAACGGTCGGAAATAAAGGGCACCTAAGATAGATGAGTCCGCGAAGACCCAAAGGATGGCCTTAACCCATCACGAGGTAAGACGTAATCAACGGTCGAGAGGTAGTCCAACCGACATGGACATGACAAGAGGACCGACACCACCCCGCGTGGTTCAGGGACGCTCCAACCACCGCGCATTTAATGTAGCTCGGAGAATACGTGTGAGCGACCGCCGATGGAAACAAGGGCTGGTCGGCGTGATGAATCGGGATATAGTCGAAGCAGCGGAATGACATAGAAATGTGGACCACGCCTGCGAGGATAATATTCAAGCCCGCGCACAATGCCTGTAACACAAGAAGATAAGATCTCAATGACTCATTGTCGGTGAGGGACCCACCAAGTTTAACTATAAATATGTATCCCCCACCGAGGGAGGATCGCCGAAAGGAGAGAGAATAGGGAGAAGTAAGTGAGTTTTAGCTCATATGTTCGATGATCACAAGATCTTGTGATCATCTTTGTAACCATTTATTTTATAATGAATCCCCCATTCGTGGACGTAGGCTTTAGTAATTGAACCACGTATATCGTTGTCTCTTCCACCTTTTGCACCGTTAGTTTCATTTACATACTCGTATTCCGGATCTATCGGATCCCCTAAGATGATAATGAGATCATGACAAACTAGAGGGGTTTGGAATCTATGATTTATCTTCTATCTATGCTTATTCCATACTTCTCATACCTCAGTGCACGTATTCAACTTGTGTAAAGATTGTTTGTGATCACGTGGAAGCCAAACCCGAATCACGTGTTCACAATTTGGCGCTAGAAACAGGGACCTTGTCCCGGTAAAAAGATTTATCTTTTCCTGTGACTTCACAGCCTCAACCTCAAAATTTTTGTATTTAAAAAAAAAAAAAAAAAAAAAAAGCAGATTTATTCATGGATTCGTTTTCGCACACATCTATGTCTATTGTGTTTTCTACCAACAGATCCCGAGCATTGTATGACTTTTAAACAAACAAGTCTCGGGGTTTTAATATGATTTGTTCTTAGACTATAGTGTTTTTTACCAATACATCTAGGTTTTAACTAGAATTTCAAGCGAAATTTCCACCAAAAGATTAGGACTTTTTGCAAATAACGACCCTTGATTTTTATCTCGGGCAAATCCGCGTCCGTCTCATGCCTTTCGTGTCGATTCGCCAAACTAACTACCCGAATACACCCATTACCGCTAGAAATCTAGTTTATGAAGATAAAGTTAAACTAATTGGCTAACCCGCGGACTTTTGGGCCTCGGATTACCTCTCATGTCCTTTGTGCGATTATTACAATGGAAAGTAACAAAGATCTTTGGGAAGACAAAGATAACTCCAAGAGATATTCCAAGGACCACACCACAAAGAAATAATAAGGAGCAGACAAAGGGCTTAAGGACGATAGCCGCGGATAACCCTGCGAGGCAGGCGGAAAGCACGTGGCTCTTAGATGCTGAAACATCGCAATGGAGTGCAAAAAGCTGCGGCGCAAGAGCTGCACCAAGCAAGGGATTTCTCAAGTGGTTGCCTCCAAAGTAGCCGCAAACCAGGCAGTAGGAGCCTCAGGAGGCTATGGCTTGAATCGGTGATCGAGAACCATCCCTACGGAATGCCGCTCAGAACAATGAACAAGACGAACAACCACGGCAGGATCCAACGGAATAATCGAGCCAGGGCGTGCCATTGATAGACGAAATCAATACCACGATCCCCGAGGGACAAGCTCAACTACGAGGAAGGAATCCCTAATCAAGCATCGAACCAAACAGGCGCAAATATTGGCACAACCTGGAGGAGCTCTGTGGAATCAACTAACCGTCGTGGACAGTGGCCTGTTAGCTCAAGAAAACCAGCGGCTAGAGAAAGGATCCTCCGAAGCTCCGAACTAGCGAATCGGCAAGACGAAGCCAACTGATGTGCAGCAACAGGGGCCGAGGAACGATCTTCGGAAACATCCTCAAACAACTAACCAGGAGAAGGATACCCCAAAGAAATGCGCGGATAGTGGAAGGTCGACCCGGACTACCAACCTAAGCTCAGTTACTATGACACGAGAGGAGGCCACAGCGTCGCAATCCTAAGAAGGACACGCTCTTCCATTCAAGACGAAAATGATTTGTTTGGCAATGGAAAACCTCCGCGCGGAAATGCTAAAGCAGAAAATCAATCAACTCAAGACCAGGCAAGGAGGTGGAAGACTAGAACAGTTATGAAGGAAGCCAACACTACCCCCTTGCACGTCAACCAGCTACGGCTACCATCCGCAAAAATGTCCAGGTCCCAACCTTTGAATGTTACGACGGGTCCGCGGATCCTCAGCTCATCTACGGTATTACAACGAGTAATGGCCAGGTGGGATTACGACGAGGCTATACTATGCGAGATATTTCCTTCAAGCCACGAAAAGGATCGCATTATCTTGGTTTGATAACCTCTGCCAGGGTGCATTGATTCATATGATCACTCACCGAAAAGTTTCTCGCCACCTACATGTACAACAAAGTTGTGAACACAGGGATGGACAAGCTCTTCTCACTTGCAATTAAGTCTGGGGAATGGGTCCGAGAATACACTTGATAGATGGCACAAAGTATGTCGGGCCATTGGACATGTGGATCCCGTGGTGAGTATTAAGCTGGTATTTACAAATGGGGGCTTGATAGGATGAGCCCGTTGTTTGTCGAAACCACGGTACCTCCCCAACCACCGAGGGAGATTTAAGGATAATCATTGAAAAACATGCGAGGTTGGAAGAAATTCAAAAAGATAACCCCAGAACAAAGGCACAACGAACCCCACGGACAAATTCGCGGAACTAGTAGAGCAGCTCACCACGCCAAAAGGATCGAAAAGCGATCACAAAAGGGTAAAGAGAAAGTTCGAAGACCGGGTCTATACGAAACTCAACACCGCCTATCCACGCATACCGAAGGAAATCAAGGATCGCGAAGACTTAGATTGGCCCGGGTCTAAAGGGAAACAACCACCAAGATCGGGCTGAGAATCCAAAGAATACTGCGATTTCCACTCGCTTCTACGGACACACGACGAGAAATGCAAAAATCTCAAGATAGCAAAAGACAAAAACCGATAGATGCCGGGGATCTCAAAAAATATGTGGAAAAGGATGGAATGGAGGATAGAGCCAAACGCAGCAAAGCGAGTCCAACTACCCGAGGGCAACCGCACATTGAACTCATATCTCGCTCGGAAAGCAAGAGCTAACCCTGAATGGCACAAATAGGAAAACGACCGAGAAAACAATTTGAAGATTTACCGTGAGCTTTACAAGATAAACGGGAAGAAATAGAGACACGAGGAGTGGATGAACGCACCTCGATTTTTGAAGCCGATGATATTGAGGACGACATGGAAGATCACAATGACCCATTAATCCTCACATTGCCAATCGCAGATGCAACATAAGGAAAATCCTCATCGATGGAGAAGCTCGTAAATGTATTGTTTTACGATACGTTCAAACGCATGGAGCTTAACGATGAGCAACTCGACTTCACACACTACACCATCTACGGGTTCAATGGCACTCATTTAAGCCCCCGGGAGATATTGTCCTACAAGTGGATGCGAGCCCCATGAAAGTTGACACCCGCTTTAGCGTGGTAAACACGCCCTCACCCTACAATGCCATTATCGACGAAGATGGGTCCACAAGCTCAAGGGAGTCGCATGACTACCTATCATCAATACCTTAGATTTCCACTCCCTAGGAATAATGGAGATAAAGGGTGATCAAGCCCGTAAAAAGAGTGCCACGCGATGCAAATACAACTCAACAACGAAGAAGATGAAAAAGGAAAACCCGCAAAGCTCGTAGCAAGGCGGTATCCAAAGACAAAGCCATCGACGAATATCCGGAGGAAATCTAGGAAAAAAGCTTATCTAAGGGAAGACAGAGGAAGCACGCAGGCTTCCACATCAAAGGTTAATCAGGCGAGAACCGAGGCTACCAAATAGCAATTAAAGAAAATTCCCCACTGGGGAACAAAGCCCACTTTCACGTCCTTGAGGCGTGAAAGAGATCAATATAGGGACTGAGCAAAACCCCGGAAAGATCAAAATAGAACTCTAATGGACGAAGAACGCCGAAGCTTCGCCGATAAAACTACTAAGGAATACGCGGACATCTTCGCATGGAAACTATCCGATATGCCGGGAATGACCCAAAGACAATCGGCACATGAGCTGCGCATTAAACCCGGCACACCGATGCACGACAAAAGATACAAAAGGTGGCCACAGAAAGCATCACAAAGCTGATGAAAACGGAGCTACGAAAGCTATTAGAGGCCGGTTTTATAAAAGAAGTCAAATATTCCCACGTGGATCTCCAACATGGTAATAGTACCAAAGAAAATGGAGGGTCGAATCGCATCGACTTACTAACCCGAACAAAGCATGCCCAAAGGATAGTTATCCATTACCTAGCATTGACCAAATTAGTCGTATGAAGAGAAGGATGAAGAGTTGTCATTCATGGACGGATATTAGGTACAACCAACTATTTTTGGCAAGAAGAAGATCAGCAACAACATCTTTTTACACACCCCATGGTCTTTATTGTTACGTAAGAATGCCTTTGGGCTCGAAACGCGTGAGCAACGTACCAAAGGATGGTCGATGCTATTTTCAAGCCATGGATCTACAGGACTTTAGAGGTTCGTCGACGACATGCTCATAAAAAGCAAAGCAAGAAAGAACCACCACCGAGGACACGAAGGACATCTTCGGAGCTATGAGAGAGCATCACATGAAGGTGAACCCGAAAAATGCACTTGGGGGTGACCTCGTGGAAATTCCTGGATACCTAGTGACAAAAAGAGGCATTGAAGTAGATCCCGAAAAATCCGAGCCATAACGAACATGCCGTCTCCGAAGAACCTAAAGAGGTACAAAGCTCAATGGATCACTAGAACTCTGGGAAGATTCATATCACGATCCCTGGATAGATGCAAACTCTTCTTCAACATCTTTTGAAAAAGGGGACTAAATTTGAATGGACGACGTAATGCGAAGAAGCTTTTGGGCATTAAACAATACCTAGCGTAAATCCCCATCCCCGAAACCGGACCCGAGGAGGTTTTGGCACTCTACATTGCAAAGAACGGGACGACGCAGTAGCGCGATTTTCGTAGAACCTACGAAGGAGGAGCAACCGATCTATTATGTCAAACAAGACCACGAATTCGCGGAACGAAACTACACGAGAATTGAAATGACTAATCTAAGCCGTCGTATGGTCTACTTTAAAGCTAAGGACATACTTCTTAACGCATGATATACGTATCCCATGTCGGGCACCCTTAGAGACCATCCTCAAAGGAGCGGGAAAGGTAGGACGAATAGCAAAATGGAGCACATACCTCGACCAATTCAACATCCACTATGAGCTCCAACACTTTAAATCGCAGTGTATTAGCAGACTTTCTAAATAGACCGCCCTTTGGACAACGAAGAAGAAGTACATATACAAGGATGGAAGGCTATGGGCGCCCCGAGGAAATGAAAAAACCAGAGCCAAATAATATCCTAGAGCCGGTGAACCCACACGGCAATGGGAGGTCTTCGTTGATGGTTCCAAAATAGAGAGGGCGCGGGGATAGGCATCGTCATCACCACACCCACAGGGGACAGATCGTGCACGCATTCAGGATTGGAATTCAAGGCCATACCAATAACATCGTCGAATATGAAGGGGTGATCCACGCTCTCCGCTTGATAATTGAATTAGGGATACAAGAAGTGCGGGTGACAAGCGACTCACAACCGATCATACGGCAAATAGGCTACGAATACAATGTGTACGACGAAACACTAATGGCATACATGGCTCTAGCAAACATTAGCCTCCCAAGTACCAAAAATCGTTTCCGACATTCATGAAGAAAGGAACTTAGTCATGCGGATGCTCCGGCATATATATCGTCCATGCTTAAAAACGAGGATGTCAAAGCAATCAAGGTAACAAGAGTGTACGTAACCATCCATAAAACTCCCGAAACATGCACGGCTAACCAACGTGAAACATGAGGAGAAAGACATCTCGACGAGGATGTCGGAGAATACATATTCGACGATTTCGAACGAGGATATTACGGCAAGCGGAGGAAGACGACGATTATAGTCAGGAGGCGATTGGAGATCGAAATACACTCTTTCTCAAAGACTGGGAAACTCCCCAAGACACCAAACAGGCTAGGAAGGTGCAGTGATCGAGTAGGGATGTACGAACTAAGAGACCAAGCCTTATACCGAAAATCATTCCTTGGACCACTTTGGGCTGCCTATCCCTGGTCGGAGGGGCATGTCGTTTAAAAGATATACACGAGAGGAGATGCAGGGGAATCACGGTGGAATGAGATCCCTAGCGGATAAGGCCAAGACGCAGGTTGTAATGGCCAACCATGATCCGAGATGCGGCTTTAATGGCGAAGAGATCACCGAAGAATGTCAAAGATTTGGTAAAAGAATCCACGCCCGGCTACAAAGTTGAACTTGGCCGATAGTCCTTGGCCCTTAGGAAATGGGGTGCTCGACATAGTAAGGCCCACTCGTATCGGGGACGGGGAAAAGAAGATTCCTAATAGTGGCAATCTGATTATTTCAAAGAAATGGGTAGAAGCAAAGGCAATCGGCGCAGTGGATTGGGCGTCTTCACTTTTATTTTTCAAAACATCATCTGCAGGTTTGGCATCTCAGAGATAGTCTCCGACAACTGTGAAAGCGACTACAAAGGAAAGAATATCGATTTGCCGTTCGACACCTTCAAGATTCGAAAAAACAAATCCACCCCCATATACCCACAAAGTGGAAAAGCGGAAGCCACAAACAAAACTTTGGCACTCATTCTTAAAAAACAGCTAGATGAGTACAAAGGACGATGGTGTGAACAAATGCATAACGTTCTATGGGCATATAGGACAACTCAAGATCAACTCCGGAGAATCCCCATTTTGCTCACCTCTGAGTCAACGATCATCCCTCATGTGGAAATTCTACTTCCAACTACAAAGACAAGCACTGGAAAAGAATCTCACCACGGACATGATGTTGGAAAGGCTCGACGACCTCAAGAAAGAAGAAGCAGCCGCCGCAAAGAACGGAAAACTACCAACGCCGTGCCGCCGTAGAATATAACAAGAAAGTGAAATTTAGGAATTTTGTAGAAGGGCGGTATGTGTTGAGGACCATTCCCCAATACCAAGCAGAAAAAAAAGTGGGGAAAATTAGCACCAACTTGGGAGGACCATAATACACGACATCCAGGAAATGGCTCTTACTATCTCGTAATATGAAAGGGGAAATCCTCATGCATCCGTGGAATGCCAAATACCTCAAACCATACTACCCATAATCAATCTGCGTGCGCATTTGAGAAGAAAGAAAATGGACTTGCTAATACACATGTTTCTATCTCTGACAAAGGAGTAACGCGCCTTAATTTTTCAATCAATACCAAGTTTTCATTCTCAAATATCATATCCCGTTCATTACCCACGCACATTTCAATTTATTCAAAACCCACAACCTACATACAACACATCATATGAACCACATGTATATACCACTTACACAATGTACGTTGAAAACCATGTCACCTCATAATAAAATATTGATGCAATTGTTACCCAGTGGGATGTAGGCCTTAAGGCCGTAACCACGTAAATTGTTGTACAATTACTATTATTAGGAATTGACGCTATACTTAACAAGAGGGATATCCTGCACAAGCATGGATCACACCCACTACAATATACCGGCAATATCCGGCAAAAAACACACACACGCAATATATCGGAGCATACACATGCGATCTCTCGTAACCCTCCGTAAAATGTCTATAAGTGTATGACCAGGAGGCGACTTCTTACGTAATGAGATATCCGTGCAATATTACAAGCCGCGAACATTAATGGAGTATATCTTTAAACGTCGGCGGACCCCCACCGTCGGTGATCCTCTGGCCAAGGAGTTATTCGGACGGGGTGCAAGGTCACAAGGCGATTAGGGGATACCAACCTACGGAGTTGCATGAACAATACACTTTATCAAACTCAAAGATTGATATCCTAAGGTTACAATAACTACGAAATTTTCCATTATAGTTAAAGATGATAGACATAAGTTCAACAAAATTCAATATCGCATTTAAACACCAAAGTTTGATCTAATACATGCAGTTGATTACAAGCCCAAGAAAGCAAAATAACAAAAACGCCAAAAAGATAAGCAACCGAGATCAATCCCAAAGCATACTAACTACGGTTTATCGAGCAGGAGTGTTATCTGCGAGTTTATCCTTCAGCGATGAAGGAACGCTACCACCCGAGGAGGGCCCGGTTAACTTGATGGGAGTGCTGCACGGACGCCGAGTATAATTCTTGGTTAACCCATGGTTTTTCTTAAGGTCCAGCTCAATCTCACCAAGAATCTTATTAATCTCTTGGCTCGATTGTTTGCGGGCCATTAGACCTATGGCTACGCCCTCCTCATCTCAAACCGATTTAAGGAAGTACAAAGCTGGTCTATCCTTTGATTAGCTTGCTTCAGCGTTTCATCCCGAGACGAAGCCTGCATGCGATGGTAGCTAACTTGACCCTCGGTTGAACTACCTTATTCGAGCTTCGGCTTAAACTTTCCATCTCATGCGGCTTTAAGTCAGCTTGAGCTCGCTTGAACAATAAAAGAAAATAGTGAGTTAAGACATTTAATTCAAAGCACACTCGATGACGAAGACGTATACCTTCACAATGATCAACCGCGGAATCCTCGCTTCGCAGCATAATCATATTCATTTGATAACTTATCATAATCTACCCGGCGTGACATGAGCATCGACTTGCGTCAGGTCATTTGAAGATCGAGCCGAATGACGATGTCGATTAACCTCATCATTCTTCAATTCCAACTTTGTTGAGACGACATAGTCACCTCTAAGTCTCTCTCACGTTCAACCTCGACGAGCCACACGGCCGAGACGCTGACAAGAGCACTCCGAGAGCACTACATTACGCCCAAGCATCGTCTCTCTCTTTGGCTAAACGCTGCATATAAGTCCGCACATCCAGGGATGCGAAGACCGCGCTGCCGCAGCTCGCCTTCCATAACATTAAGTCTAATTTCTAAGGAAGAAATCTGCATGCGGGGCTTTTCAAGATTGTCCCACGTCCATAAAAGGGCCAGTTAAACAAGTGGCGGTCATGGTTATTTCCGATTTTGCAAATCTACCAAGCAATATTTTTCTTACGCCATTCTTCGGCCATCGCGTTATGAATATCCGCGGGCATTCCATTTAACCGACTCACTCTTGAGTTTTTCAACTAACTCAAGAATGCGCCCCTTTTGACGAGTCCTCTCCTCCCGAAGCCACAACAATTGGGACTCCACCCATCAAGATAGTACGGAGGAGAGGAAGAAAGAGAAAACTGAGAATAAATAAGGAGCAGAAACTACCAAAGAAGAGGAGCGCATACAGAAATGGATGAGAATTTTCCTCAAGAATAACAACTTGGCCTTAACGTAGCCATTTCGAACGTAGTGAGCCTCTTCCGTGCCTGCTGCTCCTTACGTTTAAGCAAACTCTAGCTCGGTTATTTCTTCATCCTTAGCGGATACCGAAGCCTCGACACTTGAAAGCGTCTCTTCACAATGTCGAAGCTTCCTCTAGCTTGAGATTTGGCCCTAAAGAGCCAGGTAAGTTGGTGGTTACAATACTCACTTCTCATCATCTATCAAGCAAAATGAGGAAGTTAGCTCACATCACATTCGAAAGAAGTCGGGATAAAAAGAACAGGGACAAACCTCCAATAACTCCTGGGTAAAGCGTATTGATACCCATCAAAGAATAGCCATCATGTCAAGAACGGTAGGGGGAGGATCCACTACAAGATCAAGTTGGCCTAAGCTACGAGATTTTTTACCCCATCTCGATCTACCGCCTCCTCGGGGTTAACTCCATGGACCTCCGAGTAAAAGCATCCGAACTCTTTTCTCCTTCAATCGCGGGGGAGGATGAGGAACTACCAGCAAGTTTTTCTTTCCCACCACGCCAAAACGGCATCATCGCCATCATGACTAAGGATTGCGAGAAATCATCTAAGGGGAGTCCGAGGTATTCCCACCATGAGCAGCACCAACATTACCTTGCACCAAGGCCCCACCAACAGTGGAGGAGGTACCAGCAAAACCCTCGGAGGGCACTACCAATACCACCAACATCCGAATCACCTTTGACCCCACCAGTGGCGGTGGCCGGGTCGCCTTGACCACCACCACGTCGAATCACCTTGACCACCCTCAATGGTCTGCCGCCTTGACCACCACCGATGGCCAGAATCACCTTGACCACCACCAATGGTGGGTCACCTTGACCACCATAACACCGGATCACCCCGACCATCACCAATAGCGGATCACCGACCACCACCGGTGGCCGGATCATCACCTCCACCGTCAACCGCCCGATCACCGTCACCTTCTTGAACAAGGCGGAGAAGTCTCACTCCGCTCTTCCTATCGAAGAGTCCTCATCACCACACACTAGGACTATTTACATCCTCGAAATGAGAGGGAACCCTCGGTGGGAGAATTCGATGATTGTTTGGGATTAATCTTTCTTACTCTACACACCTACAACACATAATAATGATAAAAGCACCGTTGGCATCACCTTTCCTTGGCATAATTAACATTATTTAAGAAACGTAGGGGCACACATATGAAGAAAACAAACAACGCACCTTAACAACATCAAGATTCCAGTGAGGAATAAAAGAGATCGGGGACATCTTCATCTTCCGCATCATCAACATCACTAGCTATAAACAAAATCCATACCAAGCAAAACTCATCCATGGCGGTAATCGCGTAACGAGCGGGAGAAGCCGCGAGAAGACTGTCATCAGTTGGATGCCAACCACGGGGACCAGGACCCAACCATAGGCCCACGGCCAACAACTTCAAGAACAAAGTGGCGAGACCACTCGTAGTCATGATCACGCTTGATTCTCTCCTCGGCAGAATAGGAAGACCTTCGGCACAGAATCCTCGCCATCTTGGAATCACTTACCTCGCTTCAAAAGGCGAACTTCCCCCTTATGAAGTAATGTTCCGTAGACTCACGTAAGACCACTTACGAGTATTCCTGTTAACATAATCTCCAAAGGATCTCATTGAAATTCTCGGAGTATACCACCCTTTCTCCTTTTCTAATCTAGGGGCATAGCAAGTCATCATCGTTTTCCCTTACTACGAAGGTAGCATTCACGAAGACGGCGAAGATAGTTTCTGTCAACCGTTGTCGCACCGCGATTATGACTTTTCTTGCAAGTCGCGGCTAGACAACCGATAGTAGAAATCATCACGACTTTTATACAAGGGTAACATCAAACCACCTCAAAGCACCCACAGTTGTCCAGCAAATGAAAGGCATCGTATTTATAATTGGTAACCATCTCATAAGTTATGTCTTTATGTTGCAGATAAAAACGAACCTTGAAAATGTCAAGACCATGCTTCACCTTGAAGGCCTCGAGATCAATGTGTCGAAAGGTAAACTTCTTATTACCCGAGAGATAAAGGACGGAAAGTAAATTCGGAGAGTCATCCTCGAAACCTTCTTCCGCAAAGATCCTCCACTGAACCCGACCTTCCTCTTGGGAGGAACTAAGTTTCGAAGACCTATCTCCGTAGCCTTTCTCTTGAAGTAAAGTTTTAGTCGACTTACTAGAACCGGGCACGGATGGGTTAGTCCGCGTTGGAGGCCGAGTGCGCGGAGGGGTCGCATCCAAAGGTTCATTGCGAGGATTCTGGCCGTTTCAGAGAGACTCACCTCTAAGCAGTCGCGGATACCTAGATCCTCGGAGGATCTCCCCTTCTAAGTGAAGGTCTTTGTGGGAGGGATGAGATGTTCGTCCATCCAGAAGATTACCCCGAGTATGTGGGGCAAGCTCCACCCCATGGCTAGATCACCAGGGAGATCGATGAGGACTTGACGGGAGGGGAGTCTCGATAAGGGACCGGCGGATGGTCGGACATGTCTCATGGTACAAACACGAATAGGAACTCAAATCCCGAGGCGAAAGAAGAAGATCAAAAATCGAGAAAATCTCAAGAACAAGTAGTGCAAAGAAGAAAACCCTAAATTTCATCTAATGATTGCCTAAACTCTCGGATCATTATGTCAGAACTCAAAAGAAGAAATAAAATCTAAGCATGACCAATGGAACACCCAACTTCAAGCGTCGACTCTCAAAAACCCAGGTACATTTAAATTTAAAACTCATCATCAAATCTAGCGAAGAAAATCAAACTTGACAAGCTTAAGCAAGGCGATTAAAAGCGAATAAAAAGGTCATACTGGAATCACGAAGAATCAATCACCAAAGCGGCAAGTAATAATAATAAAGGAAGAACTAATGGCAATCGATCAGATGGCCACTGAAGTAGAGAAGTTTATGGTGTCGAGGAAGTTAAGAAGATGAAGACAAGAACAAAAGAATAAAGCAGAGAATATGAATTAAAGTCACATTCTCTCACTCCTCTTTATAGAACCGAAGGAACCATCCCTTTACCGAAAAGCGATTATGGCGGGGTGGAAAGCGTGCCTGAAATAAAATCACTTTTTAGGAGAAGTTATGAGGAGATAAAAACATTACCCTGCGGTTCTTCTTCCAACAAAACCCAAACGCCCGGTCGCAAGAAGAGGGCAAATTGTAAGTACTGCCTAATTTATCTCCATTGCCACGTCGCCATCAGTGGTCCACGTGGATGACATCACTCACGAGGATGACACATAGGCATCCGTGGCACTTTCGGAATAACGTCATACGCCGAGACCAGCGATTGAAATAAGGCACCAAGATAGATGAGTCAGCGTAGCACCAAGGACGGCCTTAACCCATCACGAGGTAGGCGTAATCAGCGATCTGGCGGAGGTAGTCCAACGAAAGCATGGACATGACAAGAGGATCGACACCACCGGCGTGGACTAGGACGCTCCAACCACCCGCATTTAATGTAGCCTCAGAGAATACGTGTCGAACGACCCAGCCCGATGGAAACAAGGGCACAGTCGGCGTGATGAATCGGGATATAGTAGGAAGTTCGGAATGACATAGAAATCCTGAGGACCACGCTAATCGAGGATAATATTCAACCGCGTACAATGCCTGAACACAAGAAGATAAGATCTCAACATGACTCATTGTCGTAGGACCCACCAAGTTTAACTATAAATATGTATCCCCTCCCACTGAGGGGAGGATCGAAAAACAGAAAGGAGAGAGAATAGGGAGAAGTAAGTGAGTTTTAGCTCATATGTTCGATGATCACAAGATCTTGTGATCATCTTTGTAACCATTTATTTTATAATGAATCCCCTTAGACCCGTGGACGTAGGCTTTAGTGCTGAACCACGTATATCGTTGTCTCTTCCACCTTTTGCACCGTTAGTTTCATTTACATACTCGTATTCCGATCTATCCTGGATCCCGGAAGATGATAATGAGATCATGACAAACTAGAGGGGTTTGGAATCTATGATTTATCTTCTATCTATGCTTATTCCATACTTCTCATACCTCAGTGCACGTATTCAACTTGTGTAAAGATTGTTTGTGATCACGTGGAAGCCAAACCCGAATCACGTGTTCACAGAAGTGGTGATTCAACGGGCTTTGGTTTCACAGAATGTAGATGGTTTGCTGTTCGGATGTGTTCCACATGCATAAACCATTAAAAAAAAAGTGTTTCTACTTCCATGGAATAGCTTTCCTGCCACTTCGAAGTGTATGATATTGCGGAATATGTTGCAGCATATATAACCGTTTATGACAATCAAACACAACTGCTCTGACTAGTTGACGTTTTTCCTTTCCCTAGATCGTGCACATGGTGACGCTGACGGCTGACGTAGTTTATATGAGTTCTTCATGGTGCATTTGTTAAGATTGTTAGTTTCTGATATAATAATGATGCTGGGCTGCAGATGGCATACCTTAGTCGAGACTACTTAACAGATACTAGCTTTTGTCACTCAAGTGCAAGATCTTTTTGAAAATCCTAAGAGAAAGATCTAGAATTACAGTTTCATTAGGAAAACTATAAGATCTCAAAGTTTTTATCGTTTTCAAAAACTGAGGGGAGAAAATGAAGAAATATATTAAAATTAGGAGAACACA